>QJPP01004754.1:0-162651 GCA_003996215.1 Jaltomata sinuosa
AGAACAAAAAAAAAAGTTAAGAGAAAAAAAGAAAATAAAGTTTGAGAAAAAAAAAACAAAAAAAAAGTTAAGAGAAAAAAAGAAAATAAAGGTTGAGAAAAAAGAAAACGAGAATTAAAAAAAAATTGAGAAAAAAGAAAAAAAAAGAAAAAAGATAAAAAATTAAAAAGATAAAAGAAAAAAGAAAAATGAAAATTAAAAGTTGAGAGACAAATGAACATGGAGAGTTATGGTGTAGAGGGCAAAAATATATATGTTCTATACATAAAAAGAAAGGAAGGGTATTTTTTAAAGACTTTTCTTCTGAGGGGCATAAATTAAAGACCACTCACTTTTGAGGACACTCCATGTAATTTCCTGCTTAATTTGCTTGGTTAAAATGGGAAAATTTGGATGTTTTGTTAATTTTGCTAAAATGAACATTTCAATAAATAAATAAATAAATAAATAAAGATGCTTTCTTGCCCCCTTCATGTGTTCATTAGTCTCATTTAGGCTTTAATTTATTCACAACAAGAAGTTTGTCCTAAATTATCTTATTTAAATAAATTTCCCTTTAATTGAACACGCAAATTCTTTTCCTTTAAATAATAATTGTTTAAATGAATTGGCAAGATTTTGAATCTTTAAAAAATAAATTTTCTTTAGTTAAAATAAATTATTCATTACCTTGAATTAAGTGATAACATTTTTCCTTAAATTTTTTTCATTATTTCAACTCTTCGAAATTAGACATTTTTAAGTTAGTCAAAATTGTTCTTTGGCCAACCATATTTTAAACGGACGTTCTTAAGTGCCTTAAAAACCTTCTTAAGACGTTATTTGAACCTTACCCATTTTCTCTTATCTTAAAGATTTATTTCTGTATTTAAGTCTTTGAAATTGTTTTAAAATTTTCTTAATCTCTTTATAAAAATTAAGTGGCGACTCTATTTGTTTTAGAATTATTTTGAAATTTCTTTTGAGTTTTGAAATAATTTCTAAGTGTCAAAAATTATTTTATTTCCTTAATTTATGAAAACTAAATAATAAATTCTTAAAAAGGGATAAAACAGAAATGACGACTCCGTTGGGGATCTAATTAGGTTCTAACCAAATATTTGAACTGTTTGACTAACTATTCAGATTTTAATAATTAGTAACTTTATTGCTTTCCTTACTTGTTTAGTTTTCGCAATTATAAACTGTTCATGGCATCTTCCGCTTCTCTTGGCAAAGCATTAGATTGCATTAGGGGTAAAAAGGCGATTATGCAAGCATTTGCAATCGTTCTTAACAAAAATATAATTTCTCAAAATCCCGCGGTCGGCTAACGGTCACTTGTTGTTTTAGCCCGTGGTTGTCCGTCCGGGTTCCCAGTCAATTTCAAAACCTATTCTAGTAAACCTAGGATAGAGCGAAACCAAATTTCTAAATAGGCATTGACCTAAGATGTCTTAATATCAAAGGGATATTAAGTCTATTAGTAAGACCATCTTGTGTTCGAAAGGGCCCACGGACTGAAAGAACAATCATCCCTTATGTGGTTAATTGAAGGATGTGATGTCAGGTTGTACAAACCATTGTCCCCCGGGGTTGGGAATTTTTAGATAGTTCTTCATTATCTAGGGAAGATTTTCATCCGAAAGGCATTCAAAATTTCAAGAAGTACAAGGAGTTCGACAATGAAGGACCAGCCACAGCAGCCTAGTTTAGGATTATACCCCTGCGTGAGACTGATTTTGATGTACATTCCTTTGTCTCGCAATTTTTCTACCCCCTGTTCATTTAACCGGTTTGTATATAATATTTTTGGGAGCAATGGAACATTTACAAATGTCATGCCTCGAACCTACCCCCTGGACGTAACACGGGACCCAAGATCACAAGTGATCTCAAGATAACCCTCTTGCATTAGCATGACTTAAAAAATGAACAAAATATTATAACAGAAGCTTAACTAAAGTAATGAGCAACTCAACCTGTTTATATAAGTAAAATTCTAAGGATGAAAATCTGAATACAGCTGAATGTCTGACTGCCTCTACTACTGGAAAGTTGTTGGGACAAGCCCCCAGCTAACTCTAAATACTGAAACACTAAAATACTGAATACACAATCTAAATACTGAAATAAAACTAAACTCCAAGTCCTCGAAGGAGGAGGACTCACCAAGCTGACTGGATGTGCTGCTGATCTACTAGCCATGGACTGGGGAGTGGGCTACAGAATCTACATCATAATAAGATGCAGCACAAAGAAGTATGCGGCCAGTACTATGGAATGTACAAAGTATGTGAGATATGCATAATCATGATAAAAACATACTTAAAACATGCTTGAAATAAGTTCATGTATGTAGAGAGATAGCATAAGAAAATATCAAGATATAAAGCATAAAACGTGAAATAAAGTAAGGATTCAAAGTAGAGTATCATATAACTTATTAGCTTGAAAATAAACATGCGGGAGTTTCTCTTAACCGACATTAAACCATGCTGAGCTACATGGAGTCCAGTGTCATGCACCCATACCGATAAAGGCTGTTCTAACTGGCCAAAGTTAGAACCATGTCATACCAGGATCGTTTCATAAGCCACAGAAGACACCTACGGTGGCACATAGTTCTGGGACTAAGGGTACTCTCACCCAGTACAAATCGGTGCTAAATACTACTCCCAAAATATATATATATATATAGACTGAGGCTCACATACATGTGACATATCTAGATGTCAAAACTTGTTCATAAACATGTCCATACCCCGGATCTTCATACTACTCACGAACCTTGGTTTTAAAAAATAATTCATAAGCATTGATGGTACATCGGGTGTCTTGTCTTGCATAATAGTTCATAACTTAGAAATTTGCATGGCACTAGTTCAATTTCATAATAACATAGATTTTCATAGAACATAAGAACTAGGCATGCACTTGCTTGAAAAATTCATGAGAATACATGTTATCAATTTCTCAATTTTTCTTAAATCAAATCATGCATATAGGATTTACCATAATTATATTTCAATTAAAAATAGGAGTTCATATGTAAAAACTCATGCAAAATCATACAATTTAGTAGTAATTTCATAATAAAATCACGAGGAGACAATTTATAGCAAAACCCATAAGAATTGGGTAAGAACCCTAATTTGAAAGTTCATGAAATTCAAATAGGAATTTGGGGTTTTGAGAACAAGGGTGAAAGGAACTCATTGTTAAATATCCACATACCTTGGTTGAATCTAGCCCACTTGAAATTGAAAAGAAGAAGAGGCTTGAACTTGGAACTTGAGACTTGGAGCTTGAAACCCTAACTTGAAGCTTGAGAAGATGGAACTTCTTTTCTTCTTTTGGAAGTTGATTGAAAGAATGAGAGAGAACTTAGGCCAAGTGGAAATAAAACCCCTCCTAAATAATCTTAAAATGAATTAGTATAGGAGTTAAAAGAGTGAGAAATTACAAAAATACCCCTGGACTTAAACTTGAAAAAAGCTGGAAAAAGTCAGCTTCAGAGACCGCGAGTCAGTCCACGGTCCATCATCCTAAAGGATGAGCCATCAACTGATCCGTGGTTTCAAATGCCACTTCTAGGGGTCTACTGGAACTCAACACCATGAGTCATTCTATGGTCCGTGGTTCAGAACGACGGATCGTCCTGTGACTCGTGGTTCCGACTTTAGGATATGAGGATCCTCTGATCCTCAGGATTACGAGTGGAAGAATGGGTCGTGGAATAGGTTGATGAGTCGTCAACTCACTCGTGGAATTTAGAGGACTTGGTACCTCTCTGAAGGTGATTCAACGGGTTACAGGATGGACCATCGTTCAAAACGATGACCCGTCAAGTCATTCGTGGAAACTTGGTAGAAAAGATGAATTTTGACAAACCACGAGTCACTCTACTGACCATGGTTTTGGTCTATGGGTCATGAACCAACCAGTGGTTTTGAAGATGAAAATTTTAAGGTTCAGGTCAGAAATCACGAGTCACAGTACGGACCGTGGTTCAGAACCACGGTTCGTCATCCCTGTCTGTAGTCACTGACAGTTCTGCAGTAAATTGCCCATAATATTTTACTCCAGACTCGGATTAATGCGCGGTTGGTGGCACTGGAAAGAAGACTCAAACATTTTTAATTTGGTGGGTACTAGGCCACCTAACTCTTTATATTTTAGGAGGAATGATTGATTGAAGTTGACCATAATTTAGTCTTACATGAAAACTTACTTGGGTGAGGTGCTTGTAACTTAACTTGATGATAGGAGTTCATGGAAAAGGTTCGGATATTAGCTTAAGATTTTTAGGGTGTTAAAATAAATGACATACATGTCCTTCAATTTGTTAGGCCTACCTTTGGCATAAAAAGGTCACATATCCGTATAGGACGCGCTATGAATTGTTATGTGATATAACTGTCTTTTGTGCTTATGTGCGTTGCTCAAATCAAAGGTGAATTGATCCACTCCTATTTGAATATTTTTAGAACCCATAGGCAGGATAAAAACGCACCATGCAAGGTCCGACCAAAATCACTCTTGGAATTCTTCAAACTTCCCAGAAAAAATCCAAAGACTTCTTAAAATAACTTTTAAGTATTGTTTCTACCTCTTCAGAAAGCGAACTAACCCTATCCAAACCACATCCTTTCAAGGCCCATCCCCTATCCTTAAGAAATTTTCATTTTCCCACTTTAACGGAGATATCGAAGAATTCAGAAGACACAAGTATCAGAAGGGAGAGACTCAGCAAGTTAACTTTCCTGATAAAACCTACTTACCTGAAATCAATTGAAAAATTCCTGTCCATTAAATCCTCGAGTCAATAATTACCCGTGGATTGATTTGCCCTGATGAAAAGCAACTTTTATGTGTTCTTATGTGCTTATTTCAAGTCGGATATCTTGTATTTTTCATCACTAATGGAATCTAACATATCAGCCTTTGAGTTGTTTTTACTTCAACAAGTGATAGAAACTGACCTGTGTTGACAAAACTGGCCGAACATCCCTACTTCACCCGCTCAAAGGCACACATAAATTCCCCATCTAACCATCATTTTTCTAAGGGCAAAATGAATGATAGTGAGGAAGAGAACGCTTTGGCTGTGAGAGACAAAGCTATCGCTGAACAGAGTGAAATAAATGACGAACTGGCAAGGAAGCTAGAGAAGATGCAAGAAGAGGTGCAGAAAGCCAAGGATATGGCAAGCTTGGCTATCGCCACTAATACCCCAGCTCTGGGCAACTCCCAAACTCCTCTCCAGATCTCTCTGCTCAATTCCCCATTAAATGAAAACCATCCAAAGGATGTCCCTCCTGCCTTTGCACCTAGAACTTCCAACGAACCTCTCTCCAGTAATCCTCCCCATATCGGATCCTCGTATCAAATTCATACTCCTCCTATCCAGCACACTAACTAAAACAATAACCCAAGTGCCTACAATCCACAAAACCTCTCTCCAAACTACCAGAATAAGCCACCAAACACCTACAACTCCTAGAACATCCATCCCAATATCACTAACCCACACAACTATACCCCCATATACCCAAATGCCATTCCACATGTCTAGACTCCACCTATCCAGAATAGGCCACCTCCTACCTTCTATGCTATGGTAGAGCCATATACCACCCTCCCAAAAAGTCCCGAGCTACACCACTACGAGGAAAAGGAGAAGGAATTGAGGGCCACAGAGAAGAAGAATGATCATGACATGGCACAGATGAAAGAGGAAATAGCCAGGATTAGAGAGTTTTGAGGCTTATCTTATGAGAATGGCTATGACTATGTGTAACGACCGAGTCCATCATTATGGGTAGTTCCATTGTGCCAAGTTTTAGAGTTAGAAAACTCTGGGTTTGGGAGTTTGAAATTTTGGGCTAGGCTAGCCTCGACCAGTTTTGGAGCGAGGTAGAGTCTAGGGAAATCCGAGTAAAGATGGGTTAGGGTGTCTTGGATTGAGCTAGTTTTCCACGTAGCCAAGATATAAAGGAGTTCGGGGACTTTTTGGAATTGCATTTGGGTAAGTAGAACTCCTGGAGTCGTGTTTGATGTGAAGGGGTTATATCAGGACGTCGGTGGAAATAGGTGTGTTGTGAAATGGCCAAAACTGACAGATTTCTGGACTTTCTATCCGTGACGAGCATGGTCACGCGTGATAGCAACCATCGCTATAGCATCGGTCAAAGGGCGGTCAACCTACTTAAGACCACTATAGCGGTGGGCTACCGCTATAGAGGAGCGGGGACCGCTATAGCGAGCCGATGAGTTTTTAATGCAGAAACAGCTCCTAAAATATTCAGTTTTTCTCAAGTTCATTTTGGGAGAAGGGCTAGGCTATTCCAGGCATTTTTCTTCCTTTCTCCATCAAAATTCTTCCCTAAGGTAAGGTTTTCATTCCCCAATCTTTGTATTACGTTTTCTATGCGGTAGAATTGCTAGGAGGAAATTTGGGGAAGGTTAAAATAACCTAGGGATGGTGGAATTTGGGGAAGGAAGGGGATTCCAAGTATGTGAGTTCTATGGGTATGGATTAAAGTACATTATTATGATCATAGGTTGTTTAATTCCCTGTTTTATCCATAAAAGATGATAAAACTAGTAGAATTAATGGTGGAAAAGCCCAGGAAATGGGAGAGATGATCATGGGTGGCCTGGGGTTTGGGGATTTTGTATAATCTGGGTAATGTACAGGCCTTGGGTGTTAACTATATGTCCTGTGTGTTGTTTTTAGACCAAGAACGAGATAGGAATTCGGGACACGGAAAAGCTCGGGTCGAATAGAGCTTGGAACATTTCAAGGTAGGTGATGACTTATGATTTTCGATGAATGTGTATATTCATGAACTCATGTCTAAGTAATTGTATGCATTACATTGCTTAGGGAAATTGTGTGGAATGTCTAGGTTCCTGTTTACAGTCTGTGATTGAATGGTTTTACTTGTTGGTTTTACAAGTTGTGTGTGTTCATATATTGGCTGTGGTTTGTTGACATTCGGTTGGCTCGGGTACCACGCCTGGTACAGGTATAAAACATGATTGGCAAGGGTACCACGCCTGGTACGGGTATAATATTTGGTTGGCACGGGTACCACACCTGGTACGGGTTTACTTTATTACATCTTGCATTGTTTCATTGACTATTGTATTACATTGGTTGATATTGGTTCCGTGAGTGGACCGGGTTGTTTTACTGAATGTGATACTTGGTATTGGTTCCGTGAGTGGACCGGGTTGTCTAGTTAAAGGTGCTATTGTTAGTGGTCCTTGAGTGGCTGGGAACTTGTTTAACTACTGTGTTAGTCTTGTTTAGGCCGGGTTGAATCATTACTTGGTATGTGTCTAGAGGGGATTCCAGGGTGAGCCTTGGCTAGACTGAAGGATATAGTTAATGGATCATGTTCGTGGTATAGAACTGTAAGAGATGTATTTCATGCTGGGACAAGGTAGGTAGAGACTTGTAGTCTAGGGCTTGTATACTTGTTGCATGTTTTCCATATATTTACTTGTATATGTTGTACTGTTAAATATATTGTTTACTTAGAAACTGGATGATGATCCTACCAGTACACATTAGTGGTGTTCTGATACTGCACTTGTCTTTCTTTTAGTGAGTACAAGAAATCTACCAGCGACTGAGACGCGACCTCGCATCTAGCACCGATAATTTCTGACTTTCAAGGGTGAGCTGCTTATTTCGAGCTACCTTGGGTTATCTTAGAGTTTCGTTCCATTTGTTTCGGACTGAAAACTATTTCATTTTGTCTTTTGGGGTTGCGTCCCCATATTCTAGATATTTGGTATTGATGTTTGGTATAATGACTTTCAGTTCCTAGGAGGGATTTTCTGCAGGATAATAATCATGTTTAGTTATTGAATTGTTTGATTGTTAGTTACTTTCGCTTGCTGGTTTTAGGCTGTTAGTCTAGGCAAGGGTTGAACTCTATTGGTTCTCTCATCCGGGGGTTGGGTAGGTGCCACTCACGATGGGTTGGGTCGGGATAAAGATGGTATCAGAGCCTAGGTTTGTTGATCTTGTTGTACCAAATAGGTCTAGTAGAGTCTTGCGGAACGGTGCGGAGACGTCCATACTTTTCTTCGAGAGGCTATGGGGCTTTAAGAAAAACTATCTGTTCCTTCTTTCCTTCGTGCTATAACTCAATTCCAATTGGTATCTGATGATACAAATTGGTATCTAACATCGTTCACTCTTCTGTCCGCAGATGGTTACTAAAAGGAATAACGGAGCAAGGCCAGCGGTCCCAACATCGGGCTTGGCAGTTCGCGGCAGAGGTAGGGGAAGGGGCAAGGGAAAAGCTGGTGCTGCACCCGCCAGGGGTGGAGCTCGAGCTGCTGCTGCACATGATGTAACCCCTCCCCCACCTCAGGATCATATGGCTGAGGATGTAGAAGAAGTTGTTGTAGAGGATGGAGGGGCTCAGGAGGAGGCGACACCGATTGGGGGTGAAGGTCTTCCTACTATGACACCGAAAGCTTTTAAGCAGGCGTGGGATATTCTGAGTGGGTTGGTTGGTGCTTGAGCCATAACCGCAGCTTATGCAAATCAGGCCTTGGATACTCAACCAGCGGTTACTACTACACCAAGGATGGATGCAGCTTCAGGCACAAATGATCTCCCCAGGCCAATGCTAGGCCCAGTGATGACAGGTAATGAGCATGAGATGCTGGCTAAGTTCCTTAAGCTGAAACCTCAAATGTTCTAGGGTACAGACAAGGAGGATGCCTATGAGTTCATCCTGGATTCCCATGAGAGGTTGCACAAGTTGGGTATTGTACGTCAGCATGGGGTGGAGTTTGTCACTTTTCAGCTGCAGGGTGATGCCAAGCAGAGGTGGATGTCTCATGTTGAGTGTCGATCTTCAATCCTACCTCCACTACCTTGGGAGCAGTTCCATGCGTTATTTATAGAGAAGTACATTCCCCGTACTTTGAGGGACCAGAAGAAGGATGGGTTTTTGAACTTGGAGCAGGGTAGCATGTCGGTCTCAGCTTATGAGGCTAAGTTCCATGCATTGTCTCATTTTGCTACACAGATGTTGGGTTCCGAGAAGGAATGGGTCTGGTTGTTTGTCAAAGGTCTGAATAGTGATCTGCAGGTACTGTCAGTGCATATGACTTCTTCAAAAAAGGTTTTTAATGATATGGTGGATTATGTGAAGAAGATTGAGGGAGTTAGGCAAGCGGGGTAGGCTAAGGCTTTAGCCAAGAAGCCTCAGAATGAGGGAAACTATAGTGGTTCATGCTCCCAGGACCAGCATCAGCAGGCTTATCAAGCCCGTCCTATTCAGTCAGCTCTGCCAGCTATAATAGGTGGTCGTCAGGGAGCTCAGTCTTCAGCTCCTAGAGGCTAGGGAGCATCTTATACATCAGCTAGCAGACCTATCCTTGACCGTGGTTGCTTCCATTGTGGTGAGTTGGGCCACTTTAAGAGGGAGTGTCCACATAGATAGACAGGTAATCAGGGTCATCAGCAGACTGGAGTAGTGGTTCCGGCAGGCAGAGGCGATAATACTAGGGGTTGCCCATAGGGTGGGCGAGGTAATTTTTAGGGAGGCTGGGGAGACAGAGGGAACGATGGAGCAGGCAGGGGTGCGGTGCAGCCAGCCCAGGAAGTTGCCCGGATTTATGATCAGGCACATTGCTATGCATTTCCAGGAAGGACTGAGGCAGAAGCCTCAGATGCGGTGATCACAGGTACTATTCTTGTCTGTGATAAAATGGCTTCGATATTATTTGACCTAGGTTCTACATATTCTTATGTGTCTATGAGTTTTTCTTTGGGGCTGGGTTTGACATGTGATATCCTTGATTCCCCTATCTATGTTTCTACCCCAGTGGAAGAGTCGGTGGTTGTGACTCATGTATATCATGACTATTCTGTTGTTTTTGTGGGGTTACATACTTGGGTAGACTTTGTAATCCTTGATATGGCTGATTTTGATATTATCTTGGGTATGACCTGGCTATCTCCTTATCATGCTGTGTTGAACTGTAACACCAAGACTGTGGCTCTAGAAATTCTGGGCAAGGATAGGCTAGAGTGGGAAGGTGTGTACAGGCCTAAGCCAGTTAAGATAATATCATTTGTCCGGGCTAGGAAGCTAGTGAGGAGGGGGTGTCTAGCCTTCTTGGCTCATCTCCGGGATGATAGTGTAGAGTCTCCTCCTATTGAGTCAGTTCCAGTGGTTTCTGAATTTTTAGAGGGTGTTTCCAGTGGACTTGCCTGGCATGCCTCTGGACAGAGACATAGATTTTTGTATTGATTTAGAGCCACGTACTCGTCCCATTTCCATTCCTCCGTATAGAATGGCTCCGGCAGAGTTAAGGATACTTAAGACTCATCTGCAGGAACTCCTAGATAAGGGATTTATACATCCCAGTGCTTCACCTTGGGGTGCCCCGGTCTTGTTTGTAAAGAAGGATGGTAGTATGCGAATGTGCATAGATTATAGGCAGTTGAATAAGGTGACCATCCGGAATAAGTACCCTCTACCCCGTATAGATGATTTGCTTGACCAGCTTCAAGGTGCATCAGTGTTCTCAAATATCGACTTGAGGTCGGGGTACCATCAACTAAAGATTAGACCTGAGGACATTCCAAAAAATACTTTTTGGACCCATTATGGGCATTATGAGTTTCTAGTAATGTCGTTTGGTTTGACCAATGCTCCAACATCATTCATGAGTTTGATGAATGGGGTGTTTAAGTCCTACTTGGATTATTTCATTATCGTGTTCATCAATGATATTTTGATCTATTCTAAGAGTAGAGAGGAGCATGCTAATCATCTTCGTATTGTGCTGGATATCTTGAGGCACCAAAACCTTTATGAAAAATTCACTAAGTGCGAGTTTTGGTTGACTTCTGTGGCATTCTTGGGGCATGTAGTGTCAGAAAAAGGGGTGATGGTGGATCCCCAGAAAATTAAGGCAGTCAAGAGTTGGTTTGGCCTAGCTCTGTGACCGAGGTGAGGAGTTTTGTTGGGCTCGCAAGGTACTACCGGAGGTTTATTAAGAATTTTGCTTCTATTGCTACTCACTTGACCAGGCTGACACAGAAGGAGGTACCGTTCGTGTGGTACGACAAGTGCGAGGAGAGCTTTCAAAAGCTCAAGACACTTATGACCACAACCCCTATTTTGTCCTTGCCAGTTGAAGGTAAAGACTTTGTTGTTTACTGTGATGCTTCACATTCTGGTTTGGGTGTTGTGTTGATACATGATAGGAATGTGATAGCCTATGCATCCAGGCAGTTGAAGGTGCATGAGAGGAATTACCCGACTCACGATTTAGAGTTGGCAGCAGTGGTTTTTGCATTAAAAATCTGGAGACACTATCTTTATAGTGTTAAGTGTGAGGTATTCACAGATCATCACAGTCTGCAACACGTTTTCACTCAGAAGGATTTGAATCTGAGGCAGAGGAGATGGATGGAGTTATTGAAGGATTATGATGTGACAATTCAGTACCATCCGGGTAAGGATAATGTGGTGGCAGACGCATTGAGCCGGAAAACTGTTAGCATGGGTAGCTTGGCTTGTTTGGGGGCGTCCAAATGACATTGGCTAAGGAGATTCAGGCTTTGGAGGCCAAGTTCATGCACTTGAGTGTTTCAGATCAAGGTGGAATTTTGGCCAGCATTGAGGTCAAGGCCACCTTCATAGAGGAAATAAAGGCAAAATAGTTTCAGGATCCGAAACTGGGTAAGTTGCGAGGTAAGGTAATATCCGGGGAGTCCAGAGATGTCATGTTAGACTCTGGTGGAGTTTTGCATTTCAGGGAGAGGATTTGTGTTCCTCGGGTTAACGATATAATTCAGAAAATCTTGACAGAAGCTCATGGTTCGCGATACTCAATTCATCCTGGTTTGACCAAAATATACAGGAATTTGAGGCAGCGTTACTGGTGGACCAGGATGAAAAGGGACATAGTAGATTTTGTGTCCAAATGTTAGAACTGCCATCAGGTAAAGTATGAGCATCAGAGACCTGTAGGACTACTTCAGAGAATGCCAATTCCAGAGTGGAAGTGGGAAAAGATAGCCATGGATTTCGTGGTGGGTCTTCCCAAGACATTGGGGAAGTATGACTCAATTTGGGTCATTGTTGACAGCCTGACCAAGTCCGCTCATTTCCTTCCGATCAGGGTAGATTATAATTCACAACAATTGTCTAAGATCTACGTGAATGAGATTGTGAGACTGCATGGGGTACCACTGTCCCTCATTTTAGACAGGGGTACGCAGTTTACTTCTAAGTTCTGGGGTAAGTTACATGAAGAGTTGGGTACACAACTCACTTTTAGCACAACCTTTCATCCTCACACTGATGGTCAGTCAAAGAGGACGATTCAGGTATTGTAGGACATGCTGAGAGCATGTGTAATGGACTTCAGTGGTCATTGGGACCAGTTTCTATCATTGTGCAAATTCTCGTACAATAATAACTACTACTCCAGTATCGATATGGCACTGTTCGAGGCCCTATATGGGAGGAATTGCAGATCACCGGTTGGGTGGTTTGAGGAAGGTGATGTGAAGCCTCTGGGCATATATTTAGTGAAGGAAGCGCAGGAAAAGGTAAGGGGAATATAGAACAAGTTGTTGGCTTCTCAAAGAAGGCAGAAGGAGTATGCAGATCGCAAGGTCTGGGAAATGGACTTTCAGGTTGGTGAAAAAGTATTGCTAAAGGTATTGCCAATGAAATGGGTTATGAGGTTTGGTAAGAATGGCAAGCTTAGCCCTCTGTTCATCGGTCCGTTTGAAGTGCTTGAAATTATGGGGCTAGTGGCTTACAAGTTATCACTGCCACCTAGTTTGTCGGGCGTCCATCCGGTATTCCATGTATCCATTCTCAAGCGATACCATGGGGATGGGGACTACATCATCAAGTGGGATGAAGTACTTTTTGATAAGGATCTTCGTTATGAGGAGGAATCGATTTTGATTCTTGCTCGGGATGTCCTGATGTTGAGGAGAAAGGTGATTGATATGGTGAAGTTTCAGTGGAAGCATCGTCCGGTTGAGGAAGCCACTTGGGAAATCGAGAAGGATATGTGGGATAAGTACTCTCAATTGTTTGAGGATTCAGGTACTACACTTCCTATCTTTTATTTCCATAATTTTGGGTTGATCATTCGGGGATGAACGATGGGTAAATTGGTATCTGTTGTAATGACCGGGTCCGTCGTTACGAGTAGTTCCATCATGCCAAGTTTTAGAGTTAGAAAACTCCGGGTTTAAGAGTTTGAAATTCTGGAGTAGGCTAGACTCGACCAGTTTTGGAGCGAGGTAGAGACTAGAGAAATCCAGGTAAAGATGGGTTAGGGTGTCTTGGATTAAGCTAGTATTCCATGTAGCCAAGACATAAAGGAGTCCGAGGGACTTTTCAGAATCACATTTGGGTAAGTAGAACTCCCGGAGTCGCATTTGACGTGAAGGGGTTATTTCAGGACTTCGGGGGAAACATGTGTGTTGTGAAATGGCCAAAACTGGCAGATTTCTAGACTTTTTGTCCATGATGAGCGTGGTCATGTGCAATAGCGTCCACCGCTATAGTGGTAGATATTACCGCTATAGCAGCGGTAAAAGGGCGGTCAACCTACTTAAGACCGCTATAGCGGCGGGCTACCGCTATAGCAGGACCGCTATAGCGGAGCGGGGACTGCTATAGTGGGCCGACGGGTTTTTAATGCAGAAACAGCTCCCAAAACATTTAGTTTTTCTCAAATTCATTTTGGGAGAAGGGCTAGGCGATTCCAAGCGTTTTTCTTCCTTTCTCCGTCAAAATTCTTCCCTAAGGTAAGGTTTTCGTTTTCCAATCTTTGTATTACGTTTCCTATGCGGTAGAATTGCTAGGAGAGAATTTAGGAAAGTTTAGAATAACCTAGGGATGGTGGAATTCAGGGAAGGAAGGGGATTCCAAGCATGTGAGTTCTTGGGTATGGATTAAAGTACATTATTATGATCATATGTTGTTTAATATCCTGTTTTATCGCGTAAAAGATTATAGAACTAGGAGAATTAATGGTGGAAAAGCCCAGGGAAGGGGTGGAATGATCATGGGTGGCATAGGGTTTGGAGATTTAGTATAATTCGGGTAATGTACAGGCCTTAGGTGTTAACTATATATCATGTGTGTTGTTTTTAGACCAAGAACGAGAGAGGAATTCGGAACACAGAAAAGCTCGGGTCGAATAGAGCTTGGAACATTTCGAGGTAGGTGATGGCTTATGATTTTCTGTGAATGTGTATATTCATGTACTCATGTCTAAGTAATTGTATACATTACATTGCTTAGGAAATTGTGTGGAATGTCTAGGTTCCTATTTACAGTCTGTGATTGAACGGTTTTACTTGTTGGTTTTACAAGTTGTATATGTTCATATATTGACTGTGGTTTGTTGAAATTTGGTTGGCTCGGGTACCACACCTGGCATGGGTATAACACATGGTTGGCACGAGTACCATGCCTGGTACGGGTATAACATTCGGTTGGCATGGGTACCACGCCTGGTACGGGTTTAATTTATTGCATCCTGTATTGTTTCATTGACTATTGTATTGCATTGGTTGATATTTGTTCTGTGAGTGGACCGGGTTGTTTTACTGAATGTGATACTTGGTATTGGTTCCGTGAGTGGACCGGGTTGTCTAGTTAAAGGTGCTATTGTTGGTGGTCCTTGAGTGGTCGGGAACTTGTTTAACTGTTGTGATGGTCTTGGTTTAGGCCGGGTTGGATCATTACTTGGTATGTGTCTAGAGGGGATTCCAGGGTGAGTCCGATCTAGACTGAAGGGTATAGTTAATGGCTCATGTTCGTGGTATAGAACTGTAAGAGATGGATTTCATGTTGGGACAAGGTAGGTAGAGACTTGTAGTCTAGGGCCTTTATACTTGTTGCATGTTTTCCATATATTTACTTGTATATGTTGTACTATTATATATATTGTTTACTTTGAAACTGGATGATGACCCTACCAGTACACAATAGTGGTGTACTGATACTGCACTTGTCTTTCTTTTGGTGAGTACAGTAAATCTACCAGCGACTGAGACGCGACCTCACATCTAGCACCGGCGATTTCTGACTTTCAAGGGTGAGCTACTTGTTTCGAACTATCTTAGGTTATCTTAGAGTTTCGGGCTATTTGTTTCGGACTTAAAACTATTTTATTTTGTCTTTTGGGGTTGCATCCCCGTATTCTAGATATTTGGTATTGATGTTTGGTACAATGACTTTAAGTTCCCAGGAGGGATTTTCCGCAGGATAATAATTATGTTTAGTTGTTGAATTGTTTGATTGTTAGTTACTTTTGCTTGCTGGTTTTAGGCTGTTCGTCTAGGCAAGGGTTGAACTCTATTGGTTCACTCATCCGGAGGTTGGGTGGGTGTCACTCACGATGGGTTGGGTCGTGACACTATGATAATATCTGTATCCATCCGGAGATGGACCTGCCAGACGGATTCAAGATTCTCAAGTTTGAGACCTTCAATGATGTTAGGAATCCTGAGGCCCATTTAAGAAGCTATTGCAACCAGATAGTCAGCACCAGGAAGAACGATGCCCTGTTGATGAGGCTGTTCAACCGATGTTTGAGCGGAGAGGCTTTAGAATGGTTTACCTCTCAGGAATTGAAGAAGTGGTCTAGATGGAGTGATTTGGCCAAAGACTTTGCTCAGAGGTTTGCATATAATGTAGAAGTTGTCCCGAATTGATACTCTCTGGGTTGTATCGAGCAGAAATTGAATGAGTACTTCTGAGATTACGCTTATCGGTGAAGAAAAGAGGCGGCGAGAGTTAGGCCTCCCATGAACGAAGAGGAGATAAGCACGGTGTTTATGCGCTCTCAAGATTCGAAGTTCTATGACAAATTGATATCAACAGTTAAAGAAAAATTCGCTGACCTAGTTAAAATTGGTGAAATTGTCGAAGAAGGTCTGCGTAGCGGCAAGATTACCAAAGCCTCGGCATCCTCAGGATTGGCTAAATTTGAAAATAAGAAGAGGGAAGAAGTATCTTCAGTATCCTCTAGTATGAGCACGAAACCGAAAAAACCCTTCGGAACCAATTATAAAAAAATAAATGCTTGAGTTTTCTCTAAATTAATTTAAAATGAGAGGTTAGTTGAATAATTAATCTCATGATTTTTAAAATGAGGTAATTGTGCTTTAAACATAATGATTATTTCAAATAGTTTTTAAAATTCAAAGAAAAAGCTCAGATGGTTAATTGTAATCGATTCGCTCCTATTCCAATTCTAGCCTATTTCTCTAAAATCATTTAAATTCTAGCCGAATTTCATCCATTTACTCTCAATTTGGCTATTTCTTTAATTCAAAGTGGCCACATTTTTTGCAAATGTGGCCATATCTGTGAAATACCTTATAACAGCCTCACCTCCTTATATTAGCCAATGATTTGGCCTCAAAGCAACTCCACGACCCGCCTCCAGCCCACCTCCTTTTCTCTCAACTCGATCCATCCCACATCCCTGCACCCTTATACTCCTCTTCTTTCACACACATAACATACAAACCAAATGACCCTTTACCTCTCTCTCTTTGTCTGTTCTACAAACAGATGACAAAAACCGAAACCCAGTACATTCTCCATCAAAAATAGCTCAAAATGGCAAAATCATCTGCTCTAAACGAAGCCCAAATCACCCTCTAAGCCCCAGAAATTGTCACACCTCCATCAATTTCATTTTGTCTCCATTTGTGGGTACGCGATGTTGAGTTGTCCAGGTTCTAGAAGAACCCAGAAGCTCACAGGTGGCCTCTCAATATTCTTATACCTAAAATTGCGGCGGATACCCCTCAAAATCATTGGTATATGATCAAATCATACCTCCAGGTACATTTGTGTCTCAATCTGAGAGGGTATTGATTTTGGGAATTCAAATCCCACAAGTTTTTATCCGAAATTCCCATTTTGTTTCCCCCCAATTCTACCTGTTACAACCCTAGAAATCTCCTACATAAACCCCCCTTTTGTTTACTGTGGAGGAGTGAGTTTTCAAGTAGCAAAAAATCTTGGAGAGTCTTTTCTCTGATTTTTGGGGAAACATAAAGATTTAAGAAGAAATAAAGTAAGGAATACTATTGTTTTGAAAATTTTATGGGTCTTCTTCGTGTTGAATTTTGAAAAAATAAGTTTGAATTCATCGGAAAACCAAAACTCCTTCGGTAAAACTCAACTCGTCTTGTCCCTGCTTTGCTGCCCAGAAATAGGTAAACTGTTCACGCTACCTTTTTCTTTCTATTATTTTTTAATATTATGGTGAATTTAGGATGGTTTTGACTGGTCTTGTTTGTAATTTCTTGGTTGTATTGGTGAGGATCCAATGTGTTAGGTTCAGAGTTTTGCCGTTATGCTTGTATATTCATGTATAGTTAGGAAATATGTTGTCCTTATATGTGTTCACCAATAGTTCTTCTTCAAGACATCTTCTTGGTTCATGATTCCAAGAAAGATTGATTGAAGAGAGGGAAGAACCAAGAGGTAATGAGGAGTTTTCTCAATAGCTCATCTCTGCCTCTAAAGGTTCTTTGCTAAAAGAATAAACATAGTCTCTTGCTGGCCTAACTTAGCTTCTTAATTCTATTTTGAAATCTTTTAAGGAATCAGTGATAAATCCTTATTTTTTGTAGTTCATGGCTCTTTTAAAACTTGCTTAAGGACTATGTTTGATCTAAGATGTTTTCTTTCATAAAAGTATGCAATTATTTTCTTGAAATCTCCTGCAATAAGTTTAAAAGGAACAAGACTGCCTTTTTGAGTAACTTTAAAATGATTTATTTGAACCCTCACCTATTTTCTCTTATTTTAAAGATTTATTTCTGTTTTTAAGTTTTTGAAATTTTTTTAATGTTCGTAATTTCTTTGTAAAAATTAAGTGGCGACTTTATTTATTTTAGAATTATTTTGAAATTTCTTTTGAGTTTTGAAACAATTTCATAGTGTCAAAAACCATCTTATTTTCTTATTTTGTGAAAACAAAATAATAAATTTCTAAAAAGGGATAAAACATCACCCATGAAGGGTGTGATGAGGTTTGGTAAGAAAGGGAAGCTTAGTCCCCGCTATGTAGGTCCTTATCGGATTCTGAGGAGATTTGGCAGTGTTGCTTATGAGTTGGATTTGTCAACAGATTTAGAAACGGTTCATCTAGTTTTTCATGTTTCCTTGTTGAAGAAGTGTGTTGGTGATCTGACCTTGATTGTTCCTTTGGAGGATGTGAGTGTGAAGGATAGCCTTACTTATGAGGAAGTTCTCATGGAGATTCTTGATCATCAGATTTGGAGGTTGAGAAACAAAGAAGTTGCTTCGGTGAAGGTCCTTTGGAGAAATCAACAAATTGAGGGAGCTACTTGGGAAGCAGAAGCAGCCATGAAAGCCAAGTTTCCTCATCTCTTTCCTTCCGATCCAATTTCATCTTGAGGTATTAGTTTACTCCTTAGTATGTCCCTTCGCTTCTAGTCCATCGATCTTCCTCATGATTCTAGCATGCATTCATGTTTTCTGAAGTTAGTTCAATCATGTGTTAAGTTGAAAAGGTCAGTTTTCATATTTGTTCTTAAGTTTTCCTGTTTTGTTGCTTAGTTGGGTTGTTTCCTCTCCAATTTGGTTTTCTTAGTATTCATTCGAGGATGAATGATCCCAAGAGGGAGATATTGTAACACCCCGGAATTTGATTCAACAGTTAAAGTTAAAATCTCTGAAAATTTTAAACATCCAGGAATTATGGGTCCAAACCATGGACCTTGTTTTTAACCACGGGCCATGAAATGGAGTCGTGGTTTGTCTTCTGTTTGTTCAGTTATGATCTAAGAATCACAAGTTGGATCTATGGAACATGATTTAGTCTACGGCTTGTTTTGTCCACTTGTGGAATCAGATCAGAGGGTTGACAATTTCCCCCAGGAATCACGAGTGGATTCTATGGCCCGTAGTTTGAACTATGGACTGTCATGTTGATTCATGGAAATTGATCTGAAGTCTACCAAGTTCTCTCAAAAGCACGAATTGGTCTACGGACTGTAGTTCAGTCTATGGTCTATCCTGTTAACTCGTAGAACCCCTTCTGCAACTTGAATATTGGGTCAGGAACCACGAGTGGAAACCACGAGTCATGGTTCATTCTATGGCTCTTGGAAGACACCCGTGATCCCTGAAATTGATTTTTTTTACAACTTTTTCTAATTAAATCCCAGGGATATTTTTGTAATTACCCACACTTTTAACTCATAAGTGAGGTCGTTTTGACCATTTTTAGTAGGATTTTATTCCCTAATAGCCTAAACTTTTTTTATTCTAAGCAATTCTATTCCAAAAGAAGAAAGAACCCCTTCAAGCTCCAAGTCTCAAGCTCCAAGATCAAGCCTCCAATTTTTTTCATCTTAAGATCAAGCTAGCTTCAATTAGGTATGTGGGTATTTAATAAGGAATTCCTTTCATCCTTATGCCCAAAACTCATAATTTTTACTTTGATTTATGAATTTATAGAATTAGGGTTCTTGCCCAATTTGGGAAAAACTTATGCGTTCAATTTCAAAGCATCAATTCATGGTTTCTCATTGCTTATCTATGTTTTATTTGGGGTTTCTTAGTTGATTTCAAAAGCCCATGCATTAAAGATGAATTCTAGCATAATTCTATTGAATTGCATGATTTCAAGTGAAAATTGGCATGTTTAGATAACACGGCCTTATGTATTTATGAAATTTGAATGCCTAATTCTTCAAGTTATGAAATTAGAAAGAAAAGCATATTTTGAATTATGGCTATGCTAAACTTCAAGGACTTATGATATGAGAATTGCATGACATCAGATATGTCTATATGCTTTTCAAACAGATTTTGCATCAGATATGCCACAAGTATGTTATGATCTATATGCATATTTTAGGAGTAGTATTTAGCACTGAGCGATGAGGGTTCGATAACCCAAGTCTAAAACTACATTGCCATCATAGTTTATGAATCGCCCTATGGGCTTATGAAAGTGGTTCCACATTTGATCATGGTATCCTGTGCTTTAGCGGGTATTAGGGCATCTTTGCTAACTAGGGTTATATAGTTAGATTCCAAGCAGCTCACATGGTCTATTGTTGGTTATAAGAAACTCCCATATGAATGTTTTCATGTTTTCTAAGCTTTATGATATCTTATTTTGAGGTTTGACTCCTATCTCAGGCTTATTACTCAAACTATGATATTTACTTATGATTTCTGTGATTATGCATGAACTCAGTTTCAATCATGTTTTAAGTATGTTTTTACCATATTCATGTATATCTCACATACTCACTACATCCTATAGTACTGACGCATATCTTGCGCTGCATCCTCTTGATGATGCAGATTCAGGTTCGGGTCCTTAAATTCGTGGCTAGAGATTAGCTGGTGTCCCAGCTCCGAGTGGTAAGTCCTCATACTTTGAGGACTAGTATCAGTTGTCTATCTTTATGATTTCTGTTTAGTATTTGGAGTTAGCTGGGGTCTTGTCCTAGCAACTCATTATTCAGTATAGAGGCTTTCAGACATAGTAGAGATTCTGTATTTGGGTTTCTGATTCCGTTATGTTATGTTTGAGCTGTTGATGACTCAGTCTATTTCTCTCTTGAGTTTGATGCTTTCTCTAAGTTTATCTCTGTTAATTTAAGTTATGCATTAGCCAAGGGTTAACTTGGGGCACTTGTGGTATCGGGTCTCGTGTTACATCCAGGGGTAGTCTCGGGGCGTGACACCAGCACATGCCCAATTAGAGATTTGGGAGGAGCTAATGAAGGAGAGAAAGAAAGGATGTTCTCGGGATAAGTTATTGGTGAGAAAGTGAAAGGGGATCAAGGATCTTGTCAAAGGTTTCCTTCTAGGCAAGAAGACCCCTAAGGTGACTCGGGAGGATTTTCAACAGTTCTCCTTTCTCACCAAGTCTATTGAGGAGGAGTCTAGAAGTTCGAGCGCCGAGAGTTGATTGGAGTTCCCCTCACCCTTACCCCCTCTTTATTACAACTTTTATTGCCCACGAGGGATCTTGTTAGACAATCTTTTACTTTCTCGCTCCTTTGGATAATTTCTTTTATTTCTGTTTATTTTAGATTTACAGTGCCGTTGGTGGCACCTGTTGGACAATTGGCCTTGTTTGTAGCCCGAAACTTTTATGGCATAGCTTTTGTTTGCACTAGTTTTCTTGAAAATTGCTTCAGATGAGTGAAGTCTCAAAACAGGGGACAAAAACTAAGGTACTATTTTGTGCCACTTCATCGCGATGAACGTTTCTTTATCTCGACAGGCTCCAGCTTATTGTTACAAAGAGTTTTTCCACCACAGGCCCTTTTTTCATCGCGATAGGTTTCTGCGATGATTACTCCTTTCATCGCGATGAAGGCTCGGGAAGAACACTGCTACAATTGGGAAAAGTTTCCAAAAATTTATTTTTTATACAAGCCTATTGCTTTCTTACTTTTAGCACGAATGGACAAAAATGTGATTAACTCGCGAGCTTTCATAACTCTCATCTCATAACAGCTTCATTATTATCTCAACAATCCCAGAACTTGTCTTTTACTTAAGCACATAACAATCAAATTGTGGTCCCATACTGTCAGAAACTGAACGCATCATTACTAGCACATAACCACATGATTAATATATTATTCAGAACTCTTTAAGGTGAGATACCAATTACAATCAACTAGATACCAATTGGTTCTATCCCACCATAGACTAAATGCGTCAAGATAACAATTGGGCTCAACCAGGAAGACAACAAACCGGGACAACATGATAGGAAAGAAGAAAGTGAAACACACCTAGATGTCGCTATAGCTTCCCGTATATTTAATTCAAATGTCTACATACTAATCTGCAGGACTCTATTTTAACATTGCTCTTGTACTCGGAAGACTGGTAACTGGGTATCTGATACCAACTGTCATGACCCTAAAATATGATGGGACTGTGCGGGCACCTAATCTAACCTATCTAGGTAGGAGAACCCTAAAACCACCCAACCCTCAACATGTAGAAGTCATTTTAAGAAATTTCAAACATAATGATATAGAAATAAATTGTGTAGATCTCAATATTCATTAGGTAGTTAAAATACATGGACTGCCAAATATTTAAGATGCAACAATTTCCCCAAAGATATATTCTAAGCATGTATAAGATCTACTAAAGAAAGGACATGACAAAACATAGAAGACACAACTCCTGCCTGAAGAATAGAGAACAGAAGTTGCTAGTGGAGACTCTTCAATCCAAGCTCGAACTTCAGCCAACCTATGACACATCTACACCAAAGGTGTAGCAAGAGTAACATCAGTACAACCATATATACTGGTAGGTATCATCAGCGAACCAGGATTAGATCACAAAAATCATATATATAGAAATCAATACTAAAAAGATACCACCACTTCAACATACAACAAGGTGATTCATGAGAATGGTCATCTAAAAGAACTTCTCACCCATCCCCAGCCCTCTACCCTTTATCCCAGTAGAAGAGTATCCTCTAATCCCTACTAACTTCCTCTTATTTACATCTAGCATTACTTATACAACTATGATTTGTGATAAGGCATTACCCACTACCCCAGTTTGCCCAGCAACTATCAACCTAACAGGTTATTCGATCTAGGTCAACATAGTGTACCCGTCTACATCTAAATCATTGAAAGACACTATAGGAAATTACCAAAATTCCCTCATAAGGGAGCTAGTTCATCTACCACTCACTCATCAACAGACTCAGTACCCACAGATCTTGCTCATAGATATGTTTCCACCTCCTACAACTGAGCATAAATCAATACAACAAAATATATAATAATAATAATAACACAATAACATATGCAGTAATATATGCAAGAATGTGTATATACAGGCTATGGGTCTTCTTTCTGCCCACTAGCCATGACCTGCAAGGGACCATAGGTGTCTATGTACCATACCAGTGTGGTATCCGCTCTATGGTGATCATACTGACAATAATCAATGCAACTAGGTTTTGGAGCCTATATCTGATGAATTCATGCATATGTATACATATAAATACAGTTTCCAAGATACTATACATACTTACCTATTTTGGCTCAGTCATCACTTCCTGTTGTTTTATCTTCCTCATACAATCACAACAGGGAAACTATATATAATACGACCATGTCCCAAGACCAATCACGAGTTAAACAATTTTACTAAATGCATCCAATAAGGTGAATCTTAACTCCAATTTGACACAATACCTATAACCCTTACAAAACTCGCTCGCCATGCTGGTGGGTTCTACACTTCTATTTTAGGTCTGACAAACCATACCCTTCCCCTTAAGACACTAGCATAAGGTTGGTATTTCTGGATACAAGATCACAACTCGCCTTAACTTCATTACTAACCCATTCCTCATAACTACAGACCTCTACATAAGTACTCCTTATTATTCTTTATACAAGTCCCAATCCCAGAACATAATCCTTAGGTCAATCCACTAAGGGTTCCTAAGCTATTACAATAGGGCTTCAACCATCCCAACTAGGCCTCCTAGCTTATCATTGTTTGTTTAAGAATTTTTCTAAGTTATTCCCCTTACCAGCTAGATTCTCTATGATTCAGGCAAAACCTAGTTATCAACACAAGGTTTAGGTCTAAATTATTACATCTTAGGCACCATCTATACACACAATTCACCATACATATAATCATTCACAAATCCAGGCTTACCAGCTATATTCAGTTATTACCGCCCTGACTCCGTGCTCGAAGGGCTAAGCATATTGTCTCCATTAATTTCTATACATGAAATATGTTTACTAATCAAGTCTTGCTATTATATAACCATAACCTACCTCAAATATTGAGTTGCTGCCATAATGCATGCAATTTGCATATTGTTCCCATCCCAAGAAATCCAAAGGCATGGTCACTGTAAAGGGGAGGGAAATCTAACTATTCTTTTGATATCTCCCTCTCTTTTCTTGATTTTCTAGGGTTAGGAGAGAGATGGGGTATTTTTAGGAGAAAGCCTTCTTTTGGAAAAGGGCTTAAAGGTTGAACAAACTTAATCCCACATTTTGTCCTGTGTCCTCGTTGTGATGAGGGATGCTTCATCGCAGTGGTCCATCGTGATGAGACCTTTCATTGTGATGAACTATTTTGATGAGCTCAGGCTCATCCCGATGAAGGATGCTAAAAGCTTATCCTAGACCATATTTCATGCTGGATGTTTATTTAAACACCCTTAAAATCAAAACCCATAATTTTAACTCACACGATCTTGTTCCAAAATTATTATTCAGATGAATTTATTGCAACTTTCTAATAATGACATGATAGGTCATTACAGACCCCCAGAGTTTTAGTGATGAAGTTCAGAAAATCTTGAGACTGATGCATGCTATGGAGATGGAGGTAGTGGAACTTGCTTCCTATCAACTCTAGGACATAGCTAATGTTTAGTATGACCAGTGGGAGTTGACACGTATTGAGTATGCAACCCTTGATATTTGGGATAACTTTATGGATGCATTCATCAACCATTTGTTCTCTCAGGAGTTGAGAGAGGCCAATGCAAAAGAGTTTGAGAATCTCAAACAAGGTACTATGAGTGTGAGAAAGTATGACCTCAAATTCACTCAATTATCCTGATATGCTCCAGAGAAGGTTTCCTTTTTTAGGGCAAGGATGAGGAAGTTTGTGTTTGGTTTTAGTAAGCATGTGAAGAGGGAGTGCAAGGGAGAACTATTGATTAATGACATGGACATCTCCAGACTCATGGTTTATACTTAGCAGGTTGAGGAAGAAAAACAGAAAGATAATGAGGAACACTAGAGTAAGAGCGCTAAGTCAGCAGGAAATAAGGCAAATAAGCAGAGATATAGAAATAGTAATAGGCCATTCTTCCAATGGAGGTCGTCTAGACCTTCCCCATCAGCACCTACGACACATGCACCCAGAACAATGAATGATTAGTGATTCTAGAATAGTCAGAACTACAAGCTTAGGGTACTCAGTCTTAGGGTAGTATGTCATAGAGGGTTACACAATATCCACATAGCAGCAAGTGTGGTAAGAACCACTTAGGAGTGTGT
Source organism: Jaltomata sinuosa (assembly GCA_003996215.1). Taxonomy (NCBI): domain Eukaryota; kingdom Viridiplantae; phylum Streptophyta; class Magnoliopsida; order Solanales; family Solanaceae; genus Jaltomata; species Jaltomata sinuosa. The sequence continues at coordinate 25,109 of QJPP01004754.1, forward strand.
TGTTATAGTAGGGATGGATGGTTTAGGTGTAACCAACAAGGCCACTTCTTAAGGGATTGTCCGTCTGCAGGGTGGCGCAATAAGGGCAATAGAGCCCAGTCTACTACATCAGCAGCTCCAACTGGCTGAGCTTCCCAAAAATGTGATATTTCAGGAACAGGCGAGGGTCAAAACCTTTTATATGCTATGTCCAATTGCCAATATCAAAAAATCTCTCTCGACGTTATTGTGGGTATGTTAAAGTGTTCCTCCATTGATGTCTATGCTTTACTTGATTCAGGTGTTGCATTAATGTTTGTGACAATGTATACTGCTGTAGGTTTTGTAATCTATTCCGAGCAGCTTTTAAAGACATTCATCATTTCTACTCCTATTGGGGAGTCTATAGTGGCTAAGAGAGTCTATTTAAACTCAACAGTGTAAGTCCACTAAAAAGACACCATGACTGACTTAGTTGATTTAGACATGGTGGATTCTGATATTATTCTAGGCATGGACTAGTTATATTCCTATTATGCCTCAGTTGATTGTAGAACCATACTCATAAAAGTTTTGTTTCTAGATGAGTCAGTCTTGGTTTGGAAGGTAGCCTAGTTATGCCTATGGATCGATTAATTTCTTATCTTAAGGCCATAAAGTTAGTTTCCAAGGGGTGTATTTACCACTTAGTTAGAGTTAGAGACTTTAATGTTGAAACTCTACCCCTTCAGTTAGTTTCAATTGTGAATGAGTTCCCAAAAGTTTTTCTTGATGATCCTCTCGAAGTCCCTCTCGATAGGGAGATAGACTTAGAAATATTTGTCCTTCCCGAGGCTCAACCCATATCTATTCCACCATATAAAATGGCTCCAGTTGAGTTAAAAGAGTTAAAAAATAGTTGAAAGATCTCCTTGATAAGGGATTCATTAGACCAAGTGTCTCATCTTGGGGTGCTCCAGTCTTTTTCGTGCATAAGGAAGATGATTTCCTTAGAATGTGTATCGACTATCTCCAGTTGAACAAGGTCACAATAAAGAATAAGTATCCCCTTCCTAATTTATGACCTATTCAACCAGCTTCAGGGAGCTACTAATTTCTCAAAGATAGACCTCAGATTCGTCTATCATCTGTTGAAAGTTAGAGAAAGTGATATTCTTGACAAAACTTTCAGGACCCGTTTTGGTCACTTCGAGTTCCTTGTCATGTCCTTCTGTTTAACTAAGGCTCCTGCAACATTCATGGACTTCATGAATAGAGTGTTTAAGTTGTACCTTGATATGTTTGTGATAGAGTTCATCAACAATATCCTAATCTAGTCCCATAGTGAGGAGGAGCATGCAAATCACCTCAGAATTGTTCTTCAGACACTCAAGGACCGTGAGTTATATGCCAAGTTTTCTAAGTATGAGTTTTTGTTAAAGTATGTGGCTTTCCTAGGCCACATAATTTCTATTGAAGGTATTCAGATTGATTCTCAAAAGATTGGGATGGTAATGAATTGGCCCAGGACCACAACCCTGATTGATATTAAGAGTTTTTTGGGTTTAACTAGCTATTACAGAAGGTTTGTAGAAGGGTTTTTATCTATTGCTGCTCCTTTGACTAAGTTGACCCAGAAGAAGGTCAAGTTTCAATGGTTTGAAGCTTGTGAGAAAAGCTTTCAGGAATTGAAAACTCATTTGACTACTGCTCCAACATTGACCCTACCAGAGGGAACCAATGTTTCATTGTGTATTGTGATGCATCCATAGTGGGTACTGGTTGTGTATTGATGTAGATCGATAAGGTTATAGCTTTCCTAGAAATTAAAAGTCATCGTACCAAACTCTAACCAAAAATACTATCTAGGATATCCAATAAATACTAAAACAAAATAGAAATCAGAGTTCCATTGTTCAGAAGAAGGACAACAACTCATGGAGGATCCATGGTAGCCTAGGAAGTAGTGCTCACCCTCTGGATCTGTATTTAACGCTTTTACTCTAGTCGAGTTCACTTTTCAGCCTCTGGAACACGGTCTGCACTCAACAAAAGAAGAGCACAGGGTAGTATCAGTACAAAATACTATGTACTGGTAGGTATCATAGACCGACCAAAAATAAGACATGAATGTAGCAAAACATATAACAATTAAAAGAACTTCAACACTTAGCAAACAATCAGTCAACATGTAGTCTTTTCAACTCAATTCAACAACAACAATCTCAACTTCATAAGTCACCAAGATATCACTATAAAGGGGAAGGAATAATCACTTTCAACAATCATCTCACATATCACTATGTCCATTAACTTCCACTCATATCACCTGTATCTCTAGTCTCATCTCAGTTCCCAAACAATTCACTATCAAAGATAGTATGACAATACATCATAAAGATAAAAGAATGTAAGAGTGTACACACATGCCATGGATCTTATTTCTTCCCACTAGCCATAACCTGCAGGGGACCCTAGGTGTCCATGTACCATACCAGCATGGTATTTGATCTATCATAATTGTGTCAACATCAGTATCATCAATATAACCAGGCTCTCAAACCTATACCTCATGAATATACACAGCGCCTAAGGCACAATACACTTAGCCCTTTCAGCTCAATCATCTCGTCCTGTTAATCTAGCCTATTCATATAAGCATAACAGGAACATTACATAATTCAACCATGTCCGAAGACCATTTACAAGTTATCTACCACATAGCATGTAATAAGATGAGTCTCAACTCTGATTCAAACCATAACCTATATCGAGTGAATAAATAATATCCGCAAGCAAGTTCACCACTACCTTACCCTTCCTCAACACTTCAGAATTCTCAAGGTCTATAAACAACAATAATATGAGAGTAATTAATTACTTACTCTTCATTCTAGGCTATGGGAATTTAGCCCATCAATTCTACCCTTTAAACGAGGATTCTAGTGTTCTCCAAGGGTTAATTAATCATTAATTAGCCCTATTACATTCATAGAATCAATATTCAAATGTTCCTAACCAAGTTCATACCTTTTCCACCATTTTTATGCCTAAAGGTTTCACCTTTATGGAACCCAAGGTTCCCCATCAACTTTAACCAAGTTAAAGACAACTAATTTCACGTTAGGAATTAAAAAAATACAATTTAGGATCAATTTTAGGTGATTTTTCACATACCCATAGGGTTCTTCTCCAAGTTCATGCTTCTAAGGCTTAAATGCAAGAATTCCACCATTAATTCTTCCTCCCAAGGTCCAAGGAAATCAATAATTAAGAGGCTTTACGTATTGCTTACCTCGAACGAAGAAGATTGCCATAGTTTTCTCGGAGAAATCACTTCTTAGAGCTCTAGAATGAAGTTTAGTTATGAGAGAAATAACTCAAAAAATTGCAGAATTTCCAGGTATACTTCTGAATTCCTCGTTGCGATGGGTCATCGCGATGAGGATCGTTCATAATGATGGACTATCGTGATGAGAAATCCACTCATTGCGGTGAGCGTTAATTTTTAGAACACGCTGTTCTCACCCAAAATCCCTCATTTCACAATACACTCTATTTAAGGGACATTACAGATTAATCTAAACAAGACAACTCTCATAACTGGAGTTCTATGAACCTAAATTAAATCCCAAAGCTTCCAACAGGACCCTACAACAGTTGGCTACCCAAATATGGACACCTCACTACGACCCGACATCACACAAAACATGAATCACCTCCAAGACACAACATACTATATTTTCATCTAACCTGAGATTTTCAAACTCTCATCTTAGGGTCTTTTCTAGCCGGGTACTTATTCCTTACTTTACTATAACGACGGGATATGTCGCTACAAGAAGTGGTATTACTTCCCAATCCAATTTATTCTATCTTTTCCTTGGGATTGGTTCTTGTTTCTACATCGTAATTCTATATTCTAACTTATATTTTGTAGCTACTGTGCAGATACTTTTTACGTAGGAGCTATAAATATTTTAATCATTTTTGATGTGATGTTCATGAACGGTTCAAAATATTACAAATGGTTTTCATCTTTGGACCATAGGAGATGGACCCCTTTGGTTTATTACATTAAAAATACCAACCTCTAGAGGTCGGTTTTCTTAAAAAAATAATAATTTAACTATACCAACATCTTGAGGTCAGTTTTATTAATTATAGATATATAAAAAATGTTTAATGAAAACCGACCTAAAGAGGTAGATTTTGTTAATTAAAAAATAAATAAATAAAATTTAAATTTACCGATCTACGGAGATCAGTTTTTGGAGAATTTTTAATAAACTAATTTTTTAAAATATACTTAAACTCTTTCAATAAATTATTGTAAATAGATGGATTATCGGTTACCTATGAATGTCGGTATTTGTATGTCTCATAATATCAATGTATTCCAAAGTCTCGTATGGAATATCAGTTACCTTTTGACTATACGACATCACTATACGAGACATATATTTAAGGTTGGACGACTGACCATTGATAGAACTTGATTTTGTTACACATATAACTCCACGAGTATATATTATTATGTTACAACTCAATTGTTTAGGTCATGATGGCACCTACTATCACCCACCAGTAGGTAAGCCGACCCTTAGCTCGGAACAACAAGTACTGGGCTAATAAGAGAACAACAAGAAAATGGAAGATCAATACATACCCACCGAGAACAAGCAGAATGAAAACATAAGTAAAAGAGAGGGAAGGGAACAAAAGAATACACGACCTCCCCAAGACCAGGTATCAGTCAGTACAAGATCTACTACAACACACAGAGTACTAAATAGATACAACTCTGAAAGAGCAAAGTAACACTAGTCCAAAATCAGAAGGAGATGGGTCAACTCCGGTCGCCAAGAGCTCACCATGTATCTCCAATCAGCAACACCGCCCAAGGACAACGTCAACGGCGATAACCGCACTAAGATCTGCATTAGAAAAAGATGTAGAAGTGTAGCATGAGTATCAAAATATGCGGTATCCAGTAGGCATCATAGGACGACTGGGCTCAGATAATATATACGTATAATAACATGCGGATATAAGCTTAAGGTAAGGAAAGAAGGATCAGAAAAGGGATAGGGTCACAACTACATAACAATGAAAAGCATAAGTAAGTAATCTGAAAAGCGTAAGGAAAAATAGGTTAACAAGTCACAACATAATATAAACTAACTGACGGGGGTAACCTAGAGTTCTAGTCCATCAAGGGTAACTACAATTGCTGGAAATCATGATCGAAACTAACCTAGCGATCTCGTGAACCATCAAGATAAGGGTGAAGATAATAATAATAATAATAATACTAATACTAATAATAATAATGATAATAATAATAATAATAATAATAAAACATTGGGACCATGATTACAAGGGAAAAGAGAGTAGTTGGTCATGTTATAAAATTGAGGTAAGCATAAGAAATAACTCAGAAAGCATAAAGTAAACCACCCGAAACACTTTCCCTCGGGCATGCAAGTTTATCTCAAATTAATATTTCATAAAATATACCAAGTTTTCCATAATAAAGCTGAAGTACAAAAAATGTTCTCAAAAATCCATTTTTGAAATCGAAAATGCTATTTTAAACCAAGCCTTTCATATGCCATGAAGAAAATAACCATAATACAAGAACATAGATGAATAATCACGTCAAATGTCACTACTAAGTCCAACCAACCCTCACCAAGAATTCCAAGGTCCAACTAACTAATGAAAGAGGGTACAATTCTAGAGAAATTACCTAGAAAGGTCAAACTAATTACCTAGAAAGGGGGTACAAGATCTAGTGAAGGTAAAACTACTCAACCGCGTACTACCACCCCAGCCTATAACAAGGACATCAAATCTATCCTTGTGTATACAATCCAATCACAATTAGATTAACCGGCAACCTGAGATTAAGGTAAGGTACAAACAAAGCGAGTTAAAATAAGGACGAAACATCTTGACCTGAAGTCCAGCCAAACTAGTGTCCATGACTTTGGGCCAACAAATACACCATATATAGGATAATAAGTGCAAAAAGAAAATGATAAATATACATCAAATAGAAAGCGCCTAATCTACCATGGAGTCTTTCGCTAACCCTATAATAAGGATTTCTAACCTAACCATCTCAAAGTCGCAAGAAACCTAGCTAAGCTAAGGCAAGCAATTCTAATCCTAAAGATACTACTCCGCCTAAGCCAAACCTTAGAGGAACAAGGATAACCTAAACTAAGGACCCCAACCCCAATTCTAAGCTAAAGTACCTAAATCGGCTATAAGAGTCATACTTACCTAATCATCATAACCAACCCATAATATCCTCCCAACAATTAGCAAACTACCATACAAGTACCTTAAATTAGCTAAGTCTTAAAAAAGGTAAGCTGTAACCTACCTGGAAGCTGAACACGCGCACACAATCCACAATACCGAAGCCTATCTCCCTCGAAAAATCTCTGACTATTGCCACGCTATCATAAACATAATCTAGGTGTCAAGATGAGAAGAATACCCATATTGAAATACAAACTTTTCGACCGAAAATTGGGTCCAAGAATGACCCTCAGGGCCCACTTTACAAAGAAGAAAATAAATTTCACCACAATTTCCCTCGTGGGATGAGAATCATATGCTCAAAATTTGAGCGCGGTCCACCATCAATTCGAGCTCGAAACAGCCCAAAAATACAAAGAATTAAGAATGGAATTACACGGAATTGGAGCCGGAAACTTATGAATATGAGGCGGGAAAATTTTCACGGATGAGGACCCAACAATCCTGAGCTTTACTTGATGATCCATCAGCAATTCCTTAAGTTTAGAGCTCTAACAATGGAGGATTTTTCGATTGAAATGAATAAAAAATAAAGGGACGATTTATATACTGCCAGGGATTCCTTCATTGTGATTGCGAGAAAAACCTTCGTAATCACGATGACCATGCTGGCTAACTCATCGCGATCGTACTGGTCAGCCACGTGCTTACAAAGAACAAAGGGGGGCCCTTCATCGCTATCGCGAGAAAACCCTCGTGATCGCGATGGTCAAAAAGTTAGACCATCGTGATAACGATGATTTTCTTTGTAATCATGATGAACAAATTTCAGTTGTATTAGCAACTGAAAAACAACAATACACTAAGGCTAAAATTTCATCAGATGGATCCTCGGGCTTCGTTCAGAACCTAGTGAACACAAAACAAATATGCCACCTGCCTGGAAACGACATTCCAGACTCAACAAAATCGATGAAATTCACAAAGGAGATTATTTTGATGAAAAGAGGGTCCCACACCCACAAACTCCATTTTAGCCAACAACCAACCAATAACCCAAAATGAGTCCGGAAGCCTCGGGACCCAAACCAAAGGTCCTAATAACCCAAAGTGAACATTCTTGAGCTAACGGCGCTAAAACAATTTTCATCCGAGCCTATGTACTACGAATGTTGACCAAAGTCAACCCTTTCAATCTTAAGAGTTCCAAAATAGGGAAGCTCTTCTAAAACACAAATGAACAGCCTGGGAATTTACCTGTAGCCGCTGCGGGAAAGCTCAAAATGCTGAAAATGCATGAAAACCAAGAAATGACCTAGAGGGTCATTACATAATACCTCCTAATATCAATGTATTTCATACTCAAATTATCGGTGTTCCTTTAATTAATAACTGTAACACTACATGAAATATACATTCAAGGTTGGATAGACCATTAATATATAGAACTTGATTTGTTACATTATTCGATGAGTATAACCTCTTAATATCAATGTATTCTATAAGTCTCGGATAGATTATCGGTTACCTTTTTACTATACAACATCACTACGTGAGACATCCATTCGTGGTTCAGGACGACGGACCATTGATAAAACTTGGTTTAATTTGTTATATTACTCTATGAGTATATATTATTACCTCCTAATATTAACGTATTCCATATATACTCAAATGAATTCTATATCGTTGTTCCTTTAATTTATCTAGCTACTACAACACTACACGAAATTTATATTCAAGGTTGGACGGACAATTAATATATAGAATTTGATTTGTTACACTACTCGATGAGTATAACCTTGTAATATCAATGTATTCCATAAGTCTCAGATGGATTATCAGTTACGTATAGACTACGACATCACTATACGAGAAATCCTTCAAGGTTGGACAGACCTTGTAGAACTTTCTTTGTTACATTACACCATGAGTATATATTATCTCCTAATATCAATTAATATAATTATCAGTGTTCCTTTGCCTACTAGATTATTAAACGAGACATATATTCAATGTTGGATGGACCATTAATAAATAGAACTTGGTTTATTATATTTCTACGAGTATTATCTTATAATATCGACACATTTCATACTCTGATGGATTATCGGTTAGATCTTTACTACTATATATTATTACATGAGACTTATATTCAAGGTTAGATGACGGACCATTGATAGAACTTGATTTAATTTGTTACATTACTCTATGAGGTATATATTACCTCCTAATATCAACGTTATTCCATACTCTGAATATGAATTATCATTGTTAATTTCTTTGTACTCCACGAATTCTAAAAAAAATTGTAAAATTTTACAAGCTTGTTACACTTTCAAAAGAATTAATTGTAAGCGTAAAATTTAAAAAGATTAATTAGTTATATATTATATCCTGATTATATAAATTGATAAATAATTTGAGATAACTATTTTTGATACTATGGACAATTATTATGGAACAAAGAGAATAAAATTTTTGCAAGAGAAAAATAAAATACAAAAGTACAACATAAGTACCCTTTTGTACATTGTATTATATAACCTTAGTGACATATACAATAGAACAATAAAGACAAATAAAAATATTTAATAATATATAAATATTTTAATAAAAATAATTAACATTTTAAATAAATCATCCTTCGGAGGTCGATTTTATTAATAATAACTAAAAAAAATAAAATTATTGACCTTCAGAGGTCACTATATAAACATTTTAATCAATATAATATTAATTATGTAAAATTAATTAATCTTTTTTTATATAATTTAAATAAAACTGACCACAGGAGAATGACCTTAATTAAATTATTTTTTCTAATTTAAATAAAACCGACCACATGTGGTCGGTTGTAAATAAAAACTCAAAAAAATTAAAAAAAAAATATTGACTTGGTGTGGTCGGTATCTCATTATTAATTGTTTTTAATTTTTTTATTAAAATTTACCACCTGTGGTCAGTTTTATTTAAATTATTGAAAAAATATTTTAATTAAAATCGTTCTCCGGTGGCCGGTTATTAAAAAAAATAATCAAATTCCGGCCAATAATTAAACCCTTCCACATGAGGACTGTCAAAATCGACCTCATGAGGACGGATTCAATTCCTGCCTAAAAATTATTGGTCAATGCTTTTTGGTTAGTTTTTGGTCGGTATATCAGGATTACCAACCTCAAGTGGTCAGTTTTTTGAGGTCGGTAATCCTGTTCTTTTTTTAGTGTTAGTTGATCAAATAATAACAAATAATGTGATTTTTAGTATAGTTTTTTCTGTCATCTGATTTATCATTGCCATGATTTGTAATTATTAGCTTGCACATGATGCCCTATCGATTTTGATCCCAACAATTAACTCGTTCAATGATATTAGTCCAAATGTACGTTTTTTGCCGAAAGAGAAGTCAAGTTTTTTTTCTTTTCTTTTTAGGAAAATTAATAGTGTTTTCACTTATTCTTCAGTGCAATTCGGACTTTGAAGATGATGAAGGTGCTCAAGTGATTGAGCAAGCCTCCCTTTATGTGAGTCCGAAACCTAAATGAGAAAGAAAAAATTTGAAGTGACTGAAATAATAACTATTTTTAAATCGTCACAGAACTAACAATAGTGCACTAATTAGTGCGCTATGTTCAATTTTAAAATGACCAAAAGTTAACATCGATTAACTTTTAAAAGTCATATATCACACTAATTTAATGCGCTATACCTCAACAATAAAGTGCCCATCGTCTTCTTCCTCAGATTAATAATCCCAATTCAAAGTTTACTAACTTAGTGCGCTTTACCTGAACAAGATATTGTGCCCATCATTATTAGTAATTATTGATGAATTGTTATTGTTTTAATAATTGTTATTATTTTAGTAATTATTATTAGTTGTAATATTATCATTAGTAATTGTAAATTGGAATTATGGTGTAGTGATTAATAATGAGTAAACTGCACTTACTAGTTAGTAATTAGTAATTACGAACTAGTTATTCATAAATATTAATTATTAATTAGTAATTAGTAATTAAAAATTAATAATTAATGATTAGTAATTAGTGATTAGTGATTGAGAATTGAAAATTAGAAAATAATTATTAATTATTGATTAATGACTAGTAATTAGTAATGGGTAACTAGTGATTAGTCATTGGAAATTAATGATTATTAATAAGTAATTAGTAATTAATATTTGGAAATTAAGAATTACTAATTAGTTATTGAGAATCAGTAATTAGTAATTAGAGAATAGTAATTATTAATCACAATTAGTAATTAGTAATTAGTAATTAGTAAATACTAAATAGAATTAAGATTTTATAATTACCAATTAGAATTAAGGTTTCGTAATATGTATTGTTATATGTTTTATTGAATGTTATTAGTTTCGTATTTAATAAACATTTTTAGTTTATTAGGTGTTAATTGCTTATTAGATGTTAATCTCGCACATTGCTTTACAGTCATTAAATGTAGGTAATAATAGAATTAGGGTACATAATAATAGAATTACGTACTAATAAAACCATGGTTTAAGTATGTAAAACAACAACAAATATTAGTTTATTAAATGTTATTAGTTTAGTAAAATAATTTGTCATTGGTAATAATTAACTATAAATTATTAATTAGAAATAAAAAATTGAATTTAGAATTTAGAATTAATAACTAGTAATTAGTAATTAGTAATAGAAATTTGGAAATTATTAATTCCCAATTAATAATTAGTAATTACTAACTATTAATTAGTAATTATTAATCTAAAATGTACGTTATAATAGAATTGGTAATTGATAATTAGGAATTAGTAATTCGTAAGTACTTATTAGTAATTGATAATTAATAATAGTAATTTTGTATTAATTATTTCATATTAAAAATATGTAATAATAGTAAACATGTAATTATTAATTATAAATTTGAATTAGGGTTTTGTAATAAGTAACTTGAAATAAATAAATAGTAATTAGTAATCATTAAATGGAAATAAATGATGAAATTGAGCAATTATTAATTTAAATAATGTATGTACTAATAAAACTAGGACTTAAGTCTTGTAATTTCGAGACGTAAAATTATAACAAAATGAATTTTAAAAGACGTTCGTGCTAATGAAATTAGGTGTACAGGTAGTTTTGATTATGGAGCATATCGTGCATCTTGGGCCCCTAGATGAGGCATTACTTCGATTACAGCCCTGCCATAGTCCTAGTTGTTGTGGAATGGTGGGATACCTATTGGTTCCCAAATGAAGACGCAGCGCGTTGAGAAGACATGGATGATTTTTCGGACACACTTGCCCCATAATCACATTGTGGAGCATTTATCGAGGGCTAGGTTACATTCACTCATTCGAGCGAGTGGGGCACAATTTGATTGTGCCCTTCTTACGGCCATGGTTGAGAGGTGGACCCCAGAGACTCAAACCTTCCACCTATCCTTCAGCGAGGTGACGATTACACTGCAGGACAATTATTATGTTTGGACTGCACATTGATAGGGATGTTGTGTATGCGATGGATCCTGCGCAGTGGAGTTTGGATTGGCGTACCTTACAACACCAACTCACGGGCTGCTTGCCGCCACTTGAGGATATGTCGGGTATGAACTGGGTTAATATTTGTACCGTCATGCAATACCTCTGAGATCAGCTAGATGAGGACCTCATTGCAGCTGATACTCCTGCTGAAAGGGTTGAGAGGATATCTTGACTGTATATGCTCATCATATTCGGCAGGATCTTATTCCCAAACACATCGAGGAACCTAATGAGCTTACGGTTCCTGTCATTTTTAATTAACCTCAACCGCATAGGGACCTACAGATGGGGCAGTGTTGTGCTAACTAATCTATACAAGTCACTCTGTTGGGCATGTATGGGTCAGACTAGCGACATTGGTGGATTTCTTCTTCTCCTCCCGGTAACAAAAATTATTGTGTTACTTTCAATTATATAAAATATATAATTTTTTAAATTAGTTAAAATTTAATTTTATGCCACGTTTAGATATGGACTTGAGAGAGGATCTTGCCCTTACAACCTGTACCTTTTGAGCTAGGAGGTGTTGATGCTATATTCTAGAAGGTGGACACATGGGTTTCACCGCTCTGATGAGTCGCATCACGCTATTCTCTCGATTAGAGATCAGCTTGATCGTATGATGGAGGACCAGGTAAACTTCATTTTTAATGTTATGTAAACTTATATTTTACTATTATGTTTACTTTATGTTAATTTATATTTTTTATTTTAAAATAGTTTATAGGAATACCATATGATGCAATCATGCATACATTACCCCCTATTACATAGTAGATGCATATTTATGGATGGCACGGGTGAAAATTATATGCTTAGAGACCGTAAAGCATCACGTGCCCGATTAAGTGATGCGGCAATTTGGTCATCCACAACACGTACTGGATTTCCTTACCTAGGCACTTGAACACTATACGCATGATGATTGTCATAGACGTGACCTTATTTTCCTTGAGCTTTTGGATGGTCATTTTGATGAGTAGGGTCACAAGGAGATTAGAGGTGTTATGGTGCATGATGGTGCTATCAAAGATGCATATAGAGAGTTGTAACGATGCCATGGATGGTTGCTGATGGGAAATTTTTTATTTACATGATACTAGAGGTGTAGGGTACGTCCATTCCGCAAGTGCATAGGAGGCGATGGCAAGAGGTCTCACTATTGGATGAAAACTCACAAGACTCTTGATTAGTTCGAGACATAGTGTTAAAAAACATTGTTGGGATTGTTGCTCCGAGATTTTCCAAGTCACAAATGAGATGTTGTGATTTGACATATTGGTGTGTCCATTCACTACATAAACCACAGTAATATTTATATGGATATGAAAATTTCACCTATAAAAATCATCATTATGCTCTATTAGAAGGTGAGATTTACATTCACCTAACTCAAACTCACTATTTGTAATGACATGTTCCATCGTTATGCTGAATTAAGGCATAAGTACCTTGCTAGAAAAGTCAATAGGTTTGAATTAAAAATCTCGGGCTAGGGTGAGCTCAGACTAAATATAGTATTCTATGCCTTAGAGGTAATTCATGTTTTTATGATGTCGTGTGGTAGTGTGGTGTCTATCTGTGGATAGCCAACTGCTGTAGGATCCTGCAGGAAATTTTAGGATGAGAATCAGAGTCATAGAACTTCGAATATGATATTGGCCATGTTAGAAATAATTTGTGGGGTCTATGAAATAATGTGTGTTGCAAAATGAGGGTCTGGGAGAGAGAATACCATGTTCTGGAAATAATCAATTGTAGAGATAAAGCATGCCTCATTGGGATGGTATGTTGCAATGAGATGATCCTTGTCGCGATAATCCATCATGATGGAGAGTCGTCTCCCACGACGAGAAGATAGGGCAGTATACCTGGGTGTTTTATAGTTTTCTGAGTTATTTCTCTCATAACTCAACTTCATCCTAGAGCTCTCAAAAGTTGTTTCTCCAAGAAAACTAGGGCAACCTTCTCCATTTAAAGTAAGTAATCCATATAACTCATAACTTATTTATTAATTACCTTCCTTAGACCTTGGGGGAAGGGTTAATGGTTGGTTTCTTGCAATTAAGACCTAGAAGCATGAACGTGAGGAAAAACTCTATGGGTAGGTGTAAAATCACCTAGAATTGATCCTAGGATGTATCTTTTTGATTCCTAGCATGAAATTACTTGTAATTAACTTTATTAAGGTTAATGGGGAACCTTGAGTTTCATAAAGTTCAAACCTTTAGGCATAAAAATGGTGAAAAAAGCATGAACTTGATTAGAAACCTTGGGTTCTTGATCCTATGAATGTAATGGGTCTAATTAGTAATTAATTGATCCTTGGGGAATGCTAGAAACATCGTTTAAAGGATAGAATCGATGAGTTGAATCCCCAAAGCCTGAAATGAAAGTTAATTGGCTTATTACTCTTATATTATTGTTATTTTTAGACCTTGTGCATTCTGGAGAGTTAAGAAAGGATAAAGTAGTGGTGAACTAGCTTGCGAGTGTTATATCTTCACTCGAGGTAGGTTATGGTTTGAATTGGAGTTAAGACTCACCTTGTTGCATATTGGTAATGAAATTGTATAACATGTGATTGATTTTCGGTCGTGGTTGTATTATATATGCTTTCCCTGTTGTGCTTGTATGAACAGGCTAAATGAATAGGTAATGATAATTGAGCCAAAATAGGTAATTATGAATAGTGTCTTGGGCACTGAGTATCTTTGTGAGAATATGGGTTTGAGAACCTAGTTATTTAGATATTACTGTTGATACATTCATATGGAGAGGATACCACGCCAGTATGGTATAAGGACACCTAGGGTACCCTGCAGGTCGTGGCTAGTAGGCATAAATAGGATTCATAGCATGTGTATACACTATTTTACTTTGTTGTATTATAGTACTGTATTCTATAGTGAGTAGACTGAGAACTGAGGTGAGACTAGAGATACATGTGATATGAGCAAGATTGATAGAAATAGTGATATGACAGATAGTTGTTGAAAGTGATTACTTCTTTTCCTTTTTATGATGATATTATATGAATTATGAACTTGAGATTGTTGTTGTTGAATTTACTTGAAATACTATATGTTGGTTGATTATATGCTAAGTGTATGTTTTGCTATTTTTATGTTATATTGTTGGGTCGGCCTATGATACTTACCAGTACATAGTGTATTGTACTGATACTATCCTGTGCTCTTCTTTTGTTAAATGCATACCATGTTCTAGAGGCTGACACGTGACCTTGGTTAGAATAGAGATCTTGACTGCAGATCCAAGGGTGATCATTAGTCCTCAGGCTGCCATGGATCCTCCATGAGTTGTTGTCATTCTTTTCAGGCAATGGACTCTTTATCTTACTGCTTTTAGTAGTTACTAGATTCTTACACTATGTTGATTTAAAATTCTTGGCGATGACTTTCAGTTTCTGAGGATACTTTAGTTGACTATTTTTTGTGCATTCTTTTATTATATATAAACACTGATTCATTTATGACTTAGGTGAAATGTTTATCTACCTTCTTTTGAATTGGTTAAGTCTGAGAGTTGGGTTTGGGTTTTTTGGTTCTCCCATCGGAGGGTTAGTATGGGTGCCAATCACTGTCCATTTGGGTCATGACAAAGTTGGTATCAGAAAATCATATTCGTTGATCTCGTCATACTAGAATGAGTCTAGTAGAGTCTTACAGAATGCTATGGAGACGTCTGCACTTATCTCCAGGAGGGTATTGGACTTTAGGAGATTCAACTTCTTTCATTCCTCGTGCTATAACTTGATTCCAATTGGTATCTAACCCTTTCACTCTTGTTCTCGCAGATAATGAGGACACGTTCATCTGAAGCTAGAGTAGTAGTACCCGAGCCAGTGGTTGAGGCTGCAGTTCATGGTAGGGACAGGGTAAGAGGTAAAGCCAGAGAAAGTACATGAGGTGCGCCCATCAGGGGTGGAGCTCGAGCTATAGCTCCAGCTTGTGAAAGGTCAACATATCCTCTTCTGCAAGAGAATATTCCTAAAGTTATAGTACAGGAAGAAGTTTGAGTTGAGCATGATGAGGTGGAAGAACCAGTCTAGGGGATAGGCGCGCACCCAGTTCAGGGAGGTGTGGCGCAAGTCCCATTATCCTATGAGGTAATCCAGTAGGTTCCGAGCTTTCTTAGTAGATTGGAAGGGGATGAGGCTACCACTGTGGTTCCTGTTATCCATCATCTATTAACCTAGCATGCTGAAGATGTGGCTCTCTGGTTAGATGCTACTTTTGAGACATGTATGTCTCTATGATCGGTGATAGGCCTAGTGATAACCGGTGGTAAACACAAGCTCTTATGCAAGTTTGTAAAAATAGGGCCCCCTATATTTCATGGTTTGGAATTCAAGGACACTTATGAGTTCATCATAGAATGTCATGAGAGACTGCATAGAATGGGCATCGTTGAGAGGCATGGTGTGGACTTTGTTTCATTTCAATTTCAAGGGGATGAAAAGATGTGGTGGAGGGCATTCGTGGAGTGCAGCCCTACTTAAGCACTCCCTATTACTTGGAGTCACTTTTATCAGGTCTTTCTAGAGAGGTATGTTCCCTGCACTTTATGGGACAAAAAGAAGGATGAGTTTACATATATTGAGCAAGGTAGTTTTTCAGTGGCTGCTTATGAGACTCGTTTCCATGCCTTAGATCGTTATTCTTATCAGCTGATTAATACAGAGAAAGAGCGGATCCACCGCTTTGTGAAAGGTCTGAATACAATGTTGCAGATTGCTGCTTTGCAGGTAGCATCTTCATGTAAGTTATTTCAGGAAGTTGTTGAGTTCATAAAGATTGTTGAGGGGGTAAGGCAAGAGAGTTAGGGGAGAATGTATTCGAAAAAGCCTCGGTCTGGAGGTAGTTACAGTGGGAAGTTTTCAAAGGGCCAGGGTTCGCGGGGATGCCATATGGGCCCACATTTATTCATCGACACCGATTTCTATTGATGGTCCATCAGGGACAAGTCAGCCTATATAAGACTTTGGTAGGCATATTGCTCAGTCGGCTCTAGCACAACGACCAAATTTTGACTGAGCCTGTTTTGAGTTTGGTTAGCTTGGTCACTTGAGGAGGAACTACCCTCAGCTTCCACATACATATCAGTAGTAGGATCCTAGAGCTTTGGTTCAAGTTGGTAGAGGTAATGGTTATGGAAAGGATTATTCATAGTGCAGGCGGGGCGGTCACACTGCAAGTAGGGGTGGCGCTCATCCCAAACAGGGTTGTGGTAGAGGAAATAATCAGCCCAACAAGGGAGGTGCACAAGTGGGAGAGAAGAATCACTTTTATCCTCTCCTTGCTAGTTGAAGGTAAAGACTTTATTGTTTATTATAATGCCTCACGGTCTAGTCTAGGTGCTGTGTTGATGCAGGAAAGGAATGTCATTGCTTATGCTTCAAGACAAATCAAAGTGCATGAAAAGAACTACCCTACTCATGACTTACATTTGGCTGCAGTGATATCTGCTCTTAAGATCTGGAGACACTATTTGTATGGGGTCTATTGTGAAGTGTTCATAGACCACCGTAGCTTGCATAATGTCTTCACTCAAAAGGACTTTAACCTTAGGTAGCGTAGGTGGATGAAATTACTTAAAGTCTATGACATCACCATCTTGTACCATCCGGGTAAGGATAATGTGGTAGCTGATGCACTTAGTAGAAAGACTGAAAGTATGGGTAGCTTGGCCTACCTAAAAGTTGTTAGACGACCGTTGTCTAGAGATATTCAGGCTCTGGCTAACAACTTCATGAGGTTGGAAATTTTTGAAAGGGGTGGCATACTAACATGTTTAGAGGTGAGATCCTCTTTCCTTGAACAAATCAAAGGTAAGCAATTTGATGATGTGATATTGAGCAGGATTCGTGACAAGGTGCTGCGGGGTGAGGCCAAAGAGGTCATCATTGATGAAGAGGATATGCTAAGAATTAAAGAGCGAGTTTGTGTTGCTCGTTTTGAGGAGTTTATTCCCACCATTTTAGCAAAGGCTCACAATTCTAAGTATTCCATACATCCTGGTGTGACCAAGATTTACAGGTACCTGAAGCAACATTGATGGTGGGGCGAAATGAAGAAGGATATAGTAGACTTCGTGGCTAAGTGCCAAAACTGCCAGCAAGTCAAATATGAGCTTCAGAAACCTGGCGGTACATTTTAGAGGATGCCCATTCCCTAGTAAAAATAGGAATGATCAGCCATGGATTTCGTGGTTGGACTTCCTAAGACTTTGGAGAAATATGATTCGATATGGGTAATTGTTGACAGATTGATGAAGTCAACAGACTTCATCCCAGTGCAAGTAACTTATAATGCGGCCAAGTTTCCAAGATCTATCTAAATGAGATTGTCTGATTGCATGGAGTTCCTATCTTCATTATTTTTGATAGGGGAACCTAGTAACACTCAAACGTACTCTCTAATTAGGAGGTATCGATGATTTTTAAGCAAAATACAATTAATAATTTCAAACAGATGTCGAGGTCTAACCCAATGAGAATAATATAATCGCAATCGAGCTAATAAAGAATGCAAGCAACTTATTGAAGTTCAATTTAACAAAAGAAAAGATATAGAAAGGGGGTTTTATGAACTAAAACAAAAGACAAAGGAAAAATAACTACAAGATAGATGTGATCAATGACTTTCACCTTGTTTTCACCAAGCAAGAGTAACAAGGGAGACTTGGGAATGGGAATCCAATTCACAAGACTTGCACCCGATTAACACGTGGGTAGTCTTGGTTAGAGGTGTGCCTAACCATCTCTCAACAAATCAAGCAAAAATCTCGTGTGTTCTCTTGAATCACCACGAATGAGCAATAACCAACCAATTCAACTTGGGTGAGTTGGCTATTTCTAGCTCCAACTCTTAGACGGGGGTTTCTGGCGAATTGAGCTATTTCTAGCCTCAATCTAGAGTGGAATCCCAGATCCCCACTATTGAACCTTCCCGAATTTATGGAAATCCTCTCTCAAGCAAAAATTCAAATTAGTATGCTAAGCCAATGTTTGCAACCATTAACTATAAATTCAAGCATGGAGGATTCAATAGACCCAATTAATTAACCAAGAACAAAATCAAGCATGAATTCAATAGCCAAACAAGTACTATCTCTAATACAAAACCCAAATCTCAATTCAACAATTACACCTACAAATTAGCAATTAAGAACAGGAGTTAAAGAATGGAAACTACAGATTTTACAATAAAGAGCATCCAAATCTTCACTCCTATGGTGTTGATTGATGAACTTGCTCTCCAAGCTTTGCCAAAAGTTGTGAAAAATAGCCAAAGATAGATCCCAAAATGGCTGAGAAGAGTTTTATGTGAATTGAGGTTTCCAAAAAGGGAATTTTCCATTTATGCCCCGCAGGTGACATTCCTTGTTCTCCTACGTATGCGGTCCATCACGTTTGCAAAGATTCTTCTGTCTGGTTTATCTTCACGTACGCGGAAAGACTGCCGCATTTGCGTAGCTTCTGCTCAAGTGACCTTCGCGTATGCAGAGGGACTACCACGTTTGCACAGGCCAATCAGCTGCCAGTTCCTTATTTCTCTGAATAGCTCCTTTTTGACTTGTTTTCATCCGAATTCTTCCCGAACACTTTTAAGACACAGAAACCTACAAAATTGAAATAATTCGTATCAATTTCACTATTTTTCCACTTAATATTAGCAAAATCATAAGATTAAAAGCTCAA
This sequence comes from Jaltomata sinuosa, assembly GCA_003996215.1. Lineage (NCBI taxonomy): Eukaryota > Viridiplantae > Streptophyta > Magnoliopsida > Solanales > Solanaceae > Jaltomata > Jaltomata sinuosa. The sequence goes on from QJPP01004754.1 coordinate 44,593, forward strand.
TAAGTAGGTAGAATACCAGCTTATCAAACCCCCAAACTAGAACTATTGCTTGCCCTCAAGCAACTAAAATCTTTATTTCAAGAGGCACACAACACAAGTGCAAAGACATAACTTCAAGCCAAGGAAAACCCATTTCTATCACCAAGTATGACTTCGGTTGGTACTAATGATTAGTCAATTACGTGATAACTTAATATAAGAATTCCCCTCTATTCAAAACACACTTCAAGGATGAAATGTTACATTAAGAACAACCAAGTGAGAACTACCAATCCTCTAGATATGACTCAAAACTACTAGCTTACCAAAACATGCTCAATTGACTCATTTTCGCAGTTTATCAATGTCACCAACTATCCTAATTTGCATGCCCTAACAAGAACAAAAGTCCCAAAAACACATTATGTACAAAGACAATTACAAGGGACAAATACAAACACTTACACTCACAAGGAATTTCAAGTACCAACAAGTATCAACCATTGGTTTGCCCTTATTTTCATTCACCACTAGCTCAAGAACCATCGGTTGGAGATCTCAAAGGGCTTTTCTAAGCTTGTAACGTAGGCTCGGGGACGGGTAGGATATGCATTTGGATTCAAGTGACTACATCCTCCTCAAACTCTACACAACTTTTTCAATTCGAAATCAAGGCCATTTCTTTCATTTTCATTCAAGACGGGGCACCATTTCACTTCTTTTTATTGGACGCCCCAATTCTTATCATTTTCTTCACCTTGGAGGATTTTCTTTCTTTCCTTTCCTCTTTGCTTTTCTTTTCAAACATCTTTCTTCTTTTTGGAAATTCTTTTTATATAACAAACCAAGATAAGCTCAATTAGAACTCTTCCAATGTACCTTTTATCAACCCCCAAACTTAGGCTTTTAGTCTCAATTTCACGCTTGTGGAGTTCAAGGAGGGACGGGTTCAAGAGAGGGATTCATTGTAAAAATGGTTCAAGGTTTGTACCGAGGTTGCCAAAGAAGAGGTATTAGTCTCAAGAGGGGTGACTAATAATTCAATTTAAGTGCAATGGTGGCTTATAAGGCTAAGTAGTCTTCAATAACCACAAAGAATGCATAAGATCATTTCTCCAACCAAGAGTAATCAAGACTAGCATTAAAGACTAATCGGGCAAGTTCTAGTTGACACAAGCAAGTACAAGAATTATTCATTAAATATCACCACACATGGCATGCGAATTATTCAAGAAAGATCAATTTTTTACTTCCTAAACAATAACAAATGGAGTCACTTCACTTTCACATTATCATCACCACTAGTGCACTAAGAGTCACAAAAAGATCAAAGGGGTTGTCACAAACATCATTCATTGCAATGCACTTTTCACAAGAGGGGTATGCCTATTTCACTTAGCATGCAAGACTACTTCATTAGTACAAAACAACTCAATCGCAACCAAAACCTCAAAAGATGATGATTTTCCCTTAAGAATGACGTCACTCAGCCTATCATTGGGCCAATTCATCTATCTAAATCGTTATGGCTACTCAAGGTTTATCAACACAACCATCACACTATACTGGCACATGAGATTCACACATGTCAAAGTGCAGGATGCACGTGCAACACACAGGCCAAACAGTGGGCATATGCGAAGCTCATACGGTTCGCACGCTGACATATGCAATATAATATTCCCAGCTAAGACAAGTTCTATCTGGCCTAACGGGTACTCAAACTTCCCCTGGCCTAAAATATCTAACACATCGACTACAAAATATGCTAAAGAAGCTAAAAGTAAAGAAAACTAAATAGCTAAACCATCAACTTCTTCCACAAAAACACCAAAACCCGATAAGGGCATAAATCCATAAAACACACCCGACAAAGGCACAATACTATCCAAACCAACAAAACAAGCCCGGGTAGGGAACAATAATATCCAAAGGTAAAGTAAGCTAAGCTAGATAGATTGTGATTCAACATGCCACCCCCCAACTAAGATAGGACAGTGTCCTCACTGCATCAAAACAAGAGATAAGTTTGAGGGGGCTCCCAGAGGTGTATCAATCTGAACTAGAGGAAGAGGAACACTGAAGTCTCTCCTCATCCTCATCTTCGTCATCCTCTGGTGTACTTGATCAACAAAAGGACTTCAATCTATCTTTCATTTTGTTCAAGAACTTGCTCTTCTTCTTCTCATGCTCGCTGAACTTCCTTTAGCGCTTTTCAACCTTTTTTTGCGTGCGGCTCATGTGCTCTAATAGGGTGTTCATTACACTCAGTCTCCCATTAATCAACTTCTGCTCAATGGACACATTGGCAAGAGATGGGGGGGACTAAGAACTTAGTGGTGTGTCAGCCCCAGCTAAGCCAGTAGAGAATCCAGCCAATAACTGCTGAATATGTGCATCCACTCCCCGAATCTAACTAGAGAGGTGACGTATGAGATAGGGCCCGAACTATAGTGTCCCACCAGGTGAGATGATGCAGATGCAGTAGTGGAAGGACCAGTAGGCTCAGGCGAAGACTCTAGAAACTGTCTGAAAGATGGAGAAGCTACATCAATCTTTCTCTTCTTAAGCTTTGCTTCTGGTGCCCTTTTCAATAAGGTATGAATCAGGTTCACTGATTTCTTCTCAATATAAGTAGGGTATTTCAACACCCCAGCATCATAGCACAATTGGGTCACCAATGAGAGGAAGAAAAAGCTTTTTGACCTTCCCATGCTACCTCCTCCATATGGGCCACAATATGGAGACCAACATTAACATCTATGCCATCAATGAGGGCTGCAATCATCAATGCTCAGTCACAGGTCACATCAGTGTCATGAAAGGATGGTATGATCCTCGTACAGATAATTGAAATACAAGACTTGGCTTCTACAGTGAACTCATGTGAGTCAACCCCTTTTTTCAATGTTAACCAATTCAGAGTCACTCCATCATGCAACTTGTCAACCAACCATTGGTGTACTTCGCCTTAGATTTTGCCACATAGAACTCATTATCCACATCCAGAAGTTTGTACAGTGTATTGATGATCTCAAGATTTAAACTCACTTGGACACCCCAAACAGTAGTGACCAATGCACCCTTGAAATCGATGGTCGAAGCATTAGCGTAGAACTATATGATTGGCCTTGATAGGTGGGGGAGAAAAGAAAATCTACCTACCCTCCACCAATCTCCTATAGAATGCTGGAATTTTACCTTCAACTTTGTCCAAGTTAATTCCCTTTTCCCTAACAAAGGGCTTGGATAAGAGCTCATCATACCAATTCTCACATGATGCCGATATAAATATATCCTGATCATAATTCTCCTCCCTTTCCACCTCCGGAACAAGTTTAACTTCATTGTCACTACTGTTGGAGGCCATTTTTTAGATCAAAGTACCTACAAAACAAATCAACATGTTAAAAGTTCTTGGGGAAACTTAAAACAATGTATTATGAAGCACTTAGGCCAAAGAAATTATTGAAAAAGGATCCTAGACAGATTATGCAAATTTACTGTTTTTGTCACTGCCAAGTATCTTTCTTTCAGTATGCGTCCAGGTGGCTGCGTTTGCGAAGAAGAGTTTATTTTTCATAAAATTCCATCCTTCGCGTATGAGGCCAGGCGAGCGAACGCGAAGCTCATCGTGTTCTTCCAAATCAGTGCCCCTTTGAGGCATTTTTATAAACACAAGGGGGGCATAAATCATTCAAGCCATTAATGCTCATTGGGCTCATGCTAATCACCACATTTTTGAAAATTTTCCCCACACTTTCAGTCTCCTTATTTAACAATTACCTATGAAGGACACACAACTATAAATTTTGAAATCACAAATTTCACCATTGTGATAGCACAAAGAGTGGCAAGGAGTAGAACTAATCAACAATATTAAAGCGGGCTAGTCTCATACCTGATGGATTGCACTTGGTAAAGCAATGATGGAAGAATTGATGGTATTATTTTGTGCTTAAGGAAGAGGGGCACCTTTGCTTTAAGAAGAAAAACGTTTGGGGTATTCTGAATATTGATCGTTTTAACTAACTTGGAAACTGCCTGTAAGCTTCGCGTATGGGACCAGTCCAACACGTACGCGTAGGTCAGTTGTTTGCTTGGTCATCACGTACGTGGCCGGTTCACCGCAGTTGCGTAGAAGGTTGCTGAAATAGATTTTTGCATTTTCTTCCAGCTCATTATTTATGACGTTCAAAGTTGAGTGCGATAGGAACTTTGGGAGGTACAAAACGCACCTATTTTGTACAAGCCAGTATTTTTGCTAAGTCTATTATTTGCTTGTGCGATGGCATGTGCGACGGGCACTCTTCCAGGTGTAAAAAGCACATTTTTCAGAGGTATTTTTTGTACTTCTCAACACTTAGGTCCTTTTCTTATTCCTTTGGGCACCTATCAACAAATCAAAAAGAATCAAAAAGTGAAGTAAAGTATAAAAATGATAGGTTGCCTCCTATCAAGCGCATAATTTAACGTCGCAACGCGACACAAGATATGTCACCCTTTAGATCTCCACATTGAGGATTCGAACCTTTGACCCAAATTTGAATCGAACTTTTGGTGACAAACACAGGGTGAAGGTGAGAATATGAGAAGGCCATTTTCTTGATGTCGCATTTTGCACTTTTTCGCCTTCAAGTGAGGAAAGTCACTTTTCTCTCTATCCATGACAAATTTAAAACTGGACAAACCTCGATCTATCCTTCTTCCAAGGTCTTCAAAAAGCTTGATTACTTCGACTTTTATCCATTCAATCAAACTTAAGGTTGAAAAGTGGTTGGTGTGAGATTTGGGCGTCTCCATCTTCAAACTTGCCTCATTCATAACATCCTCACTTTCGAATGAACTAGAGTCTTTCAATATAAACCATTGAACCTTGCCTTGCGACTCTAGTATCATTCGCTTGGGTTCAACACCATGGTTCATATTTGAGGTAGTTGGTTACCACAACGCCTTCAATTCATGATCATCCCTTGCATCCTCCTCTTGTGTGGATTCAAGCTCTACCGGTACAAACTCACTTTCAGGGGATTTTATATCTTGAAAGTCTTCGTCATCGTCCTCGAAGTGAACTTGCTTGAACTCAATGTTTGAGGCATGTTCATTGATTGGGCATGGAGGGTTATCCTCATCAATTTCACCAAGAGGATTGGGCAATTCCGCTAATGGTTGCATGTCATGATTTCTCTCCTCACTTTACTTCAATATCATGTCCACCAAGCCTTGACTGATGGATTTCACACCCCCCCTCTTGAGTTTCTAGTGAGATCAAAAGGGTTTAGAGCTTGGCGCATATGCCGTCTTCGCTTGCTAAGTCATGGTTCCTATTAAGATCACAAGCACCACTAGAAACATTGTTAGCACAAGAGGGGGAAGGAGGACGGTCATCATCAGGGAATTCGCTCCAATGTCCATCACGACCACTACACAAATAGCAATTGCACCCATCATAGGAGCGAGAAGGTGAGTACCTCCCTCTCCTAGGGCCAATTCTACACCTACGCCCAGGGTGGGGTCCTCCACAATAAGCATAATAGTCGAGAATATAAACTGGGATGTAACCACCAATATTTCTATTATTTTGAGATGCCACAGAATCAACCAACAAAATAAAACTAACCAAAACTAAAACAAATATTCATAAATTGAACTAGAATAAGTAAACTAAATTTCTAAACTAACTCAATATGCCAAATTTGTCCCCGTCAATGGTGCCATTTTTTTGATAAACGCTCAAATACACTCTCCTACTAGGTGGTGATTGCGATTGTCAGAGTAAAACACATTTATAAGTACCTAATGGATGTCGCGGTCGTACTCACAGAGACTTGTAGATAGCACAATGAGGATTGTAATGAAATGACTTCACTAAGAGAGTAAGTGTTTGAAAACACGAAAGTCAAGGATTGGGGGGAATTGGGATTCTGTCACAATAATCTTAATTCAAGCAAGATAGTAAAGTAAAAGGGGTATACAAATAAGAGTAGATGACTAGGGATGTGCGTCCAATGGGGCTCTAGTGTGAGATAGGGTGATTGCCTATTCACATAAATTCTCTCTCATTGACATAGGTAGCCATGGTTTTAGGTATGGTTGTTCATATCTCGATCAACAACCATATGTCCGACAACCTTGGTCAAAGCACTACCGGTTTAACAATAAACAACCAAGCTAAAGCTTAGGGAGGTCATACTATTTCTAGCTTAGACCCTTAAATGGGTGATTCCGTCGATATGAGCTATTTCTAGCCTCAATATAAATGGAAGCCCAAGTTCCCACTAGTAATTTCACATCCAAAGTTATAAAATTCTCTTTCAAGCAACAACATAACCAAGTAAGGAAAATCAATGTTTGCAACCACTAATTTTATGATTAAAACTTGGTGAAACTACTAGACCCATGTCAAATAAGCAATTATAAGCAAGAATTAGCAACACCCACACCCATTTGTCAAGCACCCATTATCAATATATCCCTATACAATGAAATTAGCTACTCATACTAAAGGAAAGAGATATACCAAATGGTTAAGTCAAATTCCTCTTCATTCAAGAGTAATTTCAATTTCTAAGCTCAGTTTCGTACATAAATTAAGGACTAAGAATTGGAAGAGGGAATTGATTGAAACCCTTTTCTTCTTCTTAGAGAGGAAACTTGTTCTCAAAGATAAAATTACTCAAATAAATTCAAAACTGAAGAATTGTATTTACCATTATGCCTAAAATGGGTTTAAATACTTTCCCAAAATGTCACTAAATTTCTAGACAAAAATGCCCTTCGGGTGGTGTGTGATGCGACGTGCAGTTCACACATCATCATATGCGCGTTGCACACCCTCTTCAGTTGAACCAATGACTCAGCTGACTGGGGAGATTTCATGCGAAAGAGGTGTGGTTCGCACCATGAGTTGTGTGCGTCGCACAATGATTGCACCTCCAAAAAAATCCTTCAGTTGATTCAAGGTTTCATGCGGTGAGAGGTGCAAAACGCACCACGGCTTGTGCGTGTCGCACAAGTGTGGAATCTCAAGGCATACTCTCCATCCTTTTTGACCACTTCACACTTCACTCCTTTTAAGATCTTTTTGGACCCATTTCCTTGTTTTTCATCTTTGATCACAAGTACCTGCATAGACACTAATAAAGGCCATAAGAACCTCTAAATCTATTCAAAACATAGCAATAATTCATGGATAAAAGCTCAATAAGTTGGTAGATTACCGACTTATAAAACCCCCAAACCTGAACTATTGCTTTTCCTCAAGAAAGATAATCACAAGGCATGGAATGAATTATGATCTAGACTCAATCAAGGCACAAAAGGCTAATATATGCTAAAAATCAAGAAAAAGAATAAATAAAAAGACTTAAACAAAAAGATTCAACTACAATGCTCATCTCAATTTGAACCACCACAATATCATGGCAATTGGTCATTTCAAATCCTTCTCCAAGAGGACTTCATTTCTCATTCAAAATCAAGGGAATTTTGTCATTCAAAATAAGACATTTAAGCTTCTCAAGTCATTTGCATGGATCGTCAAGGTTTGCCTCGAGATTCGTCACACAACTTGTATCATTCATTCCTCCCAATTGAAATAGAGACTTTATGTATCGGTTTGAGTGGATGATGCCACTTACTACAAGAGAGAATCCCACTCACAATCATGCAATTTTCAAAACAAAGGGATTATAGGAAAACCAAGAAGACTCTAACTCTCTAAAGGAAGTTCAAATGCACACACGTCGAACTATTGGCTTACCCTTTATGTACATCGCCACTAATGTAGGGTCGCCAACCTCAGAATCACCAAGGACTTACGGGTTACGATATTGGCTAGGGCTAAGGTGAGGAAAGCATTTGGTTCAAGTGATTACACCTCCATAATACTCTTTGTTATCCTTTCAAACACCGCTCACATTTTTAAATTTCAACTTCACCTTATTTCCCCTTCACACAACCCAAGCTTCTCCTTTTCAATCATGATCATTCAACTCCTTGTATCACCTTCATTTGGTAGCACCTATTCTTGCTTTTCATTTTGCTCATTGGATTGAACTTTTGGAGCAATTTTTAATTCAACTTAAGGTGCTACCTTGCACTAGAAATGCATTTCTTTTCTTTTCCTCATTTGATCACATACACCCCCAAACTTAGGTATTTGCCTATGTTGTCTTTTTCATTCCCCCCCAAACATAGGCTTTTAGCCTATGTTTCACTTTCAAGCAATTAGAGAGGACGGGTGCCAAGATATGGGTTCGAAAAAGGTCAAGGTGTTAAACAAGTTGCCAAAGAATGGTCACAAGCTCAAAGCAATTCACTAGGATTGATTTTGATGGAAGTCATTTGGGTGAAGTGTCTATCAAAGAGGGCCTAAGGTCATCTTCCAAGCTTGGTCACACCTAGAATTTTGCCTTGAATCACATTCAGGGCAAGTTCTAGATGACATGCGTGCACGAGAATCAAGGTAGATCATCACCACACAAGGCATCATGCCACAAGACTTCTCTCATTTATCTCAAAATCAGTTGGGACAAATGACTTTCGACAAGCTATTCCGAGTTCATTACATACTCGTTTGTGAGTAAATCAAGCCAAATCAAGAGTGAGAAAGTCATGACAAGAGAATGCTTTTCCTCAAAAATTCATTTCCCTTCTTCCTTTTATTTCCAAAAATAACTTGCCAAGAATTTTTTTCGGTGGGCCCATTTCGAGACAAGCAACTACCGACTCAATTTTAAACTAAAACTTGACATTTTACCTTAAGTAAGTTGCCTCTCAATCTATCATAGAGAAACACTAACCCGGTTCGATACAAAAATAAAAGAAAAAGAAAATAAACAAAACTTTTGCTCCTTGGGAAAGAATCGAGGTATTAAGAAAACCCTCAGAGATTATTACTAAACTACTATTAACAAGGCGACATCTAAATTGCGCGCTAATGATTCATTTAAGAACAAGCCTCGTTGTAGGACTTTAGCTCATTTGCAAAGCACGAGTAGTAAAATAATGGGGCATGTAAGATCAATCGGGCAACACAACAAATCAAAAACCAAGCCCGGCAAGGGCACAATTAAGCTCAAAAGAACTAACATAAGAAAAAAAGCCCGGCAAGGGCAATAAGCCTCACAATCATCCAAAATATGCTTGACAAGGGCCACATCAAATCTAGTAGAACTAAAAATGTCAACAAGGCCTTACAAGGGAAATAAAATAATATCTCAAGCCCAATCACAGGCAACCAAAAAAAATCAAGTAATGCCATAACCACCCCATAAAAGAAACATTGCCCTCATGCTATTAGCTCAAGGGAAGGAAGGTGGAACTCTATGAAAAACTATGCCTCATCATCCGAGGTCTTTCCACTTGAGCTAGTACCACCCTTTCGGGATTGTATAAAAAGTGAGTTCTGAAGGACTTGCTGGAACACAGGGTCCTTATCATCATCCAGACCTGCATCCTCAGTACTGAGAGGCACATCCTAAGTACCGAGAAGCACATCCTCATTATGTGCATAAGCTGCCAACAAGTCATCCATGGGGCCACGCCTACGACGAGGTTGAGGTAAGGTGGTCAAATCTACTTCTACAACTGGAGCATTACCTTTGGCTTTGTCTACATATTTCCGGAGTGTTTTGATCGCCCCCTTAATGACGTCTACCCTTTTGCACAGTGTGGTTATGCTATCCACTACCTCTTGCACTGTATTCTTGACAACTCTGTTTATCATACTGGGTAGCTTCGTAGCTAGGTTGGCTAGCTGCTGCTCATAGTTATAAGTTTTTTTCACCATGTCTTGAAGGCCACGTTTGGTCAAAGAGGGTTCGGGGTATGTGTGCATGCCTCTGAAGTAGCCCAGGAAGGAGATGAAGGATCTACTCCAGCATCGAGCTCATCACTGTCAACTTCCCCCAACTGCTCAGTCCTTGGCCTCTTAAACCTGGGGGTGTCCTTGTCTATTTTGTTATCAAGTTTGATAGTCCCAATAGAATGAGTAAACTTATCACAACTGAGGATGGGGACATCAGCCTTAGCACAAAGCTTAGTAATCAACACCGGGAAGGGGAAATAATCATTTCCTCGATGAGATTTTCTCCTTATCACCATAGCTGCCAACTCCCCAAAATTTACATGCTCCTCTGTCATAATGGCCGCAACTAAAATGGCCCCATCTTGGGTTATTTTCTGATTATTTTAGGAAGGCAAAAAACGATTGCGAACAAGATTATACCAAAGACGAGCTTCGAATTTCAAGGTCCTCCTTAGAATATCTCCCCTCATAGTGTACCAAACAGGGACATCCTGAGCAATGACGGGGGCTATTTCACGATACAGCTTTGGCCTAATATTCAACCTATCAAAGATTGCAGGGGCAGGCTCAATTGGGTGACCCCAATAAATGGCATTGATGGCAGCTAGGGTAACAGAAACTCTCTTGACCTAAATGATAACTGAATCCAAGTTGGGGAACTTCTCCTTGCTCCCTTTGTAGCCCTTGGAATCCTATGTGGCTTGATAGGCCGCAAAGAATTCCTTAACTATCTCATCATACTACCCACCAGGATCATCCTAGAATGGCTGCCACTCTCAGTCAGCAAATTGACGGTGCACGTCGAGCAACTCTTCCCCAACTTCCCCCAGGTTAAAACTCTGCTCCATATTGAAGATTCTATTCTTGTCCCGCTTAAAGAAGGCCTTCATGCCTTCCACCCCAAAGTGAAGCCTAACTTCTATTGTGGCAGACATTTTCCTTGGTTGGCCTCCCATGTTTTACCTGTTAGAATACATGTTCTGCATACATAGATTGTGAGCCAAAAACAAAAACAAAACCTAAAAATAAGTTAACAACTAAAAATAATGGAATGCGATGAAGTAGAAAACAAAGTAGGAGACTGCAGGCTTGTGCGAGCAACATGTGAACCATACTAGAGGAAGTGCGCATCACATGTGCCTCCGTACTAGCTAACAGAACCCTACATGAGTTTTTCTCCTGAGGTGCAAAGCTGGTGCGGACCACACCAATCAAAGTGCGCATTGCACTAAGCTTCGTCCCTCGAAGCAGTGAACTGGCCCTCTTTTTCAAACATGGTACGATGCCTTGTGCGACCCACACATCAAGATATATGAATCACATGCGAAATGCTCAAAGGTACAATTGGAATTTTTTGTTCCTTTTGTTCTTGTGATTTACGTATGTGATCCGTAAAGCAAGATGTGCTTAGGCACTTTGCACCATGCAACAAACTAACAATATTAAACAAAGGGGCAAGGGGTATCATGACCATAAACATCTAGGTACTCAGACTTCCCTGAATTTCCATTGACAAAATCAACAAGCAAGAAAAGAACTTAACGACTTCCTTTAAGATGGATGTTACCCCATCTATCATAGAGAATATCAAGCCCTCACTTTCACAATGGGCACCAACAAGTTTAGCAATAATTAACCCCTCCCCGCACAAGATCATACACCCAAAGATAATCTTCAACAAAGAATCATGGGCATACAAGTAGCAAGATTCATTCCCAGCAAAATATTCTCAACAAAACCTCATGATAAATGATGATTTGCCCTTAAGAACGACGTCACCCAATCTATCATCAGGCCAAATCATACATCAATCACAAGTGGGTTACTCTGACTTCACTCCAAATGCAAAATTCAAGGATAAGAATCACTATCAATCAACATGCATTAACAAAATTAAAGTTCTACCAAGTATACACTAAGAGAAATTCTTAATACAATTTAAAATTGGGGACCCAAAATTTTCGGATCTCACCCAAAATTAACATGGAAATTCTACAAAGCATGCTTCACAATATGAATTCCCAACCTTCATAAAATCAAGTATTCAACATCGGGGAACTTACCACAAGTGAAGATTAGGCAGAGAGAAGTAAAAATTAGAGCTTTTGGGAAGCAACAATGGTGACCCAATAAACTTACCCAGAGAGACGACAGTGTTGGCATGGAGGAGTGGTGGTGGTGATTGTGGGGGAGAAGAAGAAGTTTTGGGAGAAGTAGATGGATTTGTGGGAGGTTTTTGGAGAAACAATTGAGAGTTTGAGAGAAAATATGGTGGAGATGGTGAAGGTGGTGGAATATAAAGAGAAAAGACGAAGAAAGGTTGGATGGGTCATCTCCGAGTCAGGTTGGTCAACAGGTTAGATCAATAAAAAATCAAATTTACCTTTGGTGTGCCACAATGTGCGATTCACACCAGCCTTGGTGTGGAGCGCATGTCATTTCACACCTCACCTTTTTCTCTCCTTGCCTTGCCTAGGCTTCTCGTTCGCCATGCAATGGAGGTACAACGTGCACTTGGGCTCGTGCGGTCTGCACGGCCCAACGCACATCACCTATAATGGTTCCATTTTCTCCCAAGCCTTCTATTTTGGCATGCAGTGAGCTGTGTGATATGTACAACTGTTCGTGCAGTCCGTACGATCCTCTGCACAACCTATTTTTGCCGTATTTGTACTTGTCCATTCTTTGGCTCCATGCATTCCCTAAAACACACCAAAAACAACAAAAGATAACCAAAAACAAAGTAAAGAAACTTTGGTTGCCATCCAAGCAGTGCTTGTTTTAACATCATGGCTCGATGAAAGTACCTCAACCTCAATCGTCGTTGGATCGCATGCCAATCCGGTTGGTGTGGCCCCATCCTAAGAAGGGGAATTGTTCCATCAACAACGTAGAAACATAATCTTGTTGCCTAAGCACCAACATATCAAATGTGAGTGCTTAGCCCAATTTACTCTTCTCAAAGGTATCATCAATTTTGCCCTCCAAACCTATCACCGATATTACCCTCATGTCAAACAGAGGCCTTGTGGGTTGGCATACGTTGAAAGTCACTACTTTATCTCCCACTCAAAATTTGAGTTCTTCGAGTTCGACATCAATAAGGGACCTCCCCGTAGACAACAGTGGTCGCCCCAAGATAATATGCACCTCAATATCTACCTCACAATCAAGAATAACAAAATCTGTCGGGAGGATAAGCTTATCAACTTTTACCAATACATCAAATAGGATCCCTATTGGGCGCTTGATAGACCGATCAGCCATGAGCAATTACATAGATGTAGGCTTGGGCGCACCCAATCCTAGCTTCTTGAAGATTACTAGGGGCATCAAGTTGATGCTTGCCCCCAAGTCACTTAAGGCTTTGCGGAATACAAACATCCCAATAGTACAAGGTATGGTAAATGCACCCAGATCTTCTCTCTTTGTAACCACATTACTAGTCATCACAGCGCTACATCTATGTGAGATCTCAGTGGTTCCCACGTCAACAATCTTCTTCTTTTTAAGCAATTCCTTCATAAATTTGGAGTATCCTGACATTTGCATTAATGCTTCCACTAAAGGAATGTTTATTGAGAGTTTGCTAAGCATCTCAATAAAATTGCTAAACTTGTGCTCCTCCTTCTTCTTGTTAAGCCTTTGTGGATATGGAGGAGGTCCCTTGGGAAGTGTGGTCAGCACACTTTGCACAAGAGGGGGATTCTCCTCAACATCGATGGTTACCTAGGGAGGGGGTTCAACTTCCTCCTTCTCATCATCAATTTCAACATTCGTCGAGGCATTGGGTGCACCAAGCTTCACCCCTATCCTTGGGTCTCCAAAAATATTTTCATGTATAATCTATTTATTCTTGCCACTTGGCTCAATGACAGTTTCAACAATAAACTCAATTGGTTTCACAACCAGCTTTACAATGGGTTCTCTTATTGCACTACTTGGTCGTCCTCTCCTAGAAACAATAGCCATAATGTGCCTGTCATTTTTATGATTGGTTGTGGTGTTACTAGGAATTGACACCTTCATCCTCGAGATCATTTGAATGGAGAGGTGATCTATTTTGGCCTCAAGATATTTGATTGAGGCAGAATGAGCGTTAACAGTTTGATAAAGTGTTGAGACTTTGCTTTTAAGCTCATTCACCTTGGCATTTGTTGTTTCCACCTTTTTTAGCTCCAAGGACAACATGTCCTCTACCTTAGAATGCTCGGGGTTGGTTGTGGCCGATTGGTAGAGAGAATCCGCTTTGTTTAGGGGCACATAGGGGCTCCATTGATTGTATCAATCACTATACTTATCCCAATCATCTCTTATCCAACCTTGATTCTCTTTCCTTGGGCGATAATACCCGGTATGAGAACCAGCCGACACAAAGCATAGTTTACCATCTACACCTATATCACTAGCTTTTATTTCTGGCATATTCACAATATTCACAGCTTTCACCTCACCTTCTCCAATTATATGCTTTGATAAGAGATCAATTTGGTTCATCATCCTAGCATGGCCTTATCTTGAATTTCACCTCTTTTACTAATTTCATTTGTTAAGATGGATGAGGCCGCTCCCAAAGTTGGCACATCCGCTTCTCTTATATACCAACCTTGTTTGGTCTTAGTCATCCGCTCTAAGAAAGCCGAGGCAACGGGAAATTGCAAGTCCATGAAGGTTCCACCTCCAAGGTTGTTAGTCATCAACTTATTCATAGAGTTCAATGAACAATAGAAGATTTAAATCAATATGTTGTCCGAAAGCTCATGGTTCAGACACAAGACAAGCTTCTTTTTGAACCTTAACCAAACCTTATTTAGAGGCTCATTCGGGAGTTGCCTAAAGTTGGTAATCTCATCTCTTAGCTGCATCATTCAAGATGGAGGAAAGAATCTCGATGTTAATGCCTCAACCAACTCGGCCCAAGATATGATAGATCCGTCCGATAATTCTTCCAACCATGTCATGGCTTCCCCCATTAAGAAAAAGGGGAATAGGCGTAATCGGATGGATTCTTTGGAGATATTCTGAAATATGAATGGTTGGCAAATCTCCACAAAATTTTGAATATACCGATTGGAATCTTCATGTGCTACTTCACCAAACATGCCCTTTATTTGGATCAAGTGGAGCATGGTTCTAGTAACGTGAAAGCCAGTATTTCCCACTATGGGGGGTAGGCGGATTGCACTTACACCCCCTTGTAACACATGCTCAACAAAATTTGCATCCATGAAGCCATCAATGTTCTCATTATCGTCTGCCTCGCTTATAGCCTAGCCTGCTTAATCACAACACAAACAACAAACAAAAGAAAAAAACAAGCACTCTCTAAGTTATTTCAAATCTATAGTAAAAAATAGCTATCAAATCAAGTCCCCGGCAACGACAACATTTTTTCATAACACTCAAACGTACTCTCCAATTAGGAGGTATCGACGATTGTTAAGTAAAACATATTTATAATTCCCAATGGATGTCGGTGTCAAACCCAAAGAGAATAATGTAATCACGATCGAGCTAATAAAGAATCCAAGCATCTTGTGAAGTTCAATTTAAGAAAAGAAAAGATATAGAAAGGGGGTTTTATGAACTAAAACAAAAGACAAAGGAAAAATAAATACAAGATAAATGTGATCAATGACTTTCACCTTGTTTTCACCAAGCAAGAGTAACAACGGAGACTTGGGAATGGGAATCCAATTCACAAGACTTGCACCCGATTAACACGTAGGTAGTCTTGGTTAGAGGTGTGCCTAACCATCTCTTGACAAATCAAGCAAACATCTCGTGTGTTCTCTTGAATCACCACGAATGAGCAATAACCAACCAATTCAACTTGGGTGAGTTGGCTATTTCTAGCTCCAACTCATAGATGGGGGTTTCTGGCTAATTGAGCTATTTCTAGCCTCAATCTAGAGTGGAATCCCAACTCCCCACTATTGAACCTTCCCGAATTTATGGAAATCCTCTCTCAAGCAAAAACCCAAATTAGTATGCTAAGTCAATGCTTGCAACCATTAACTATAAATTCAAGCAGGGAGGATTCAATAGACCCAATTAGTTAACCAAGAACAAAATCAAGCATGAATTCAATACCCAAACAAGTATTATCTCTAATACAAAACCCAAATCTCAAATCAACAATTACACCTACAAATTAGCAATTAAGAACAAGAGTTGAACAATGGAAACTAAAGATTTTACAATAAAGAACATCCAAATATTCACTCATATGGTGTTGATTGATGAACTTGCTCTCCAAGCTTTGCCAAAAGTTGTGAAAAATATCCAAAGATAGATCCCAAAATGGCTGAGAAGAGTTTTATGTGAATTGGGGTTTCCAAAAAGGGAATTTTCCATTTCTACACTGCAGCTGACATTTATTCTTCGCCTATGCGTATGGTCCACCACGTTCATGAAGAGTCTTTTGTCTGGTTGACCTTCACATATGTGGAAGGACTTCCACGTTCGCGTATATTCTTCTCAAGTGACCTTTGAGTATGCGGAGGGACTTCTGTGTTTGCATAGGCCAATCAACTGCCAGTTTCTTATTTCTCCAAATAGCTCCTTTTTGACTTGTTTTGATCCGAATTCATCCCAAACACTTCTAAGACACAGAAACCTGCAAAATAGAAGTAATTTGTATCAATTGCACTATTTTCCCACTTAATATTAGCAAAATCATAAGATTAAAAGCTAAATAAGTAGGTAGAATACCAACTTATCAGTACCCAGTTCACCTCCAACTTTTGGATGAAGTTGCACGAAGAGTTAGGGACTAGATTTGACCTGAGTATAGCCTTTCACCCTAAGTCTAACGGGCAGTCTAAGAGTACAATTTAGGTTTTAGAAGATGTGCTTCGTGCATGTGTGATGGACTTTGGGGGCCATTGGGATTAGTATCTAGTGTTAGTGGAGTTTTCTTATAACAAAAGTTACAACTCTAGCATAGATATGGACTAATTTAAAGCTTTGTATGAGAGGAGGTGTAGATCTCCCATTGGTTTGTTTGATTCGTCTATAGTAAAACCCTTAGTTAAGGACCTGGTATGAGACTCTATGGAAAGATTGAAGTTCATCCAAGGGAAACTTCTAGCGGCTCAAAGCCGATAGAAGGAGTATGCAGACAGAAAGGTTAGATACATGTACTTTATGAAAGGTGAGCAGGTTTTACTCCAAATTTCACCCATGTAGGGTGTAATGTGATTTGGGAAGCATGGTAAGTTAAGACCGAGGTATATTGGGACCTTTGATATTCTTTAAAAGGTAGGGCCAGTGGCTTATAGGTTGGCTTTACCACTTAGTCTGTCTAGAGTTCATCATGTATTGCATGTGTTAATGCTTAAGAAGTACCACAGAGATGGTAATTACATCATTTGATAGGATTTGGTCTTGTTGGATAAAAACCTTTCTTATGAAAAATAGGTCATTGCTATTCTTGATCGAGATACTTGGAAGTTGAGAACCAAGGAGATTGCATTTGTGAAGGTCCAGTGGAAGAAGCGTATGTTGAGGAGGCCACTCGGGAGACTGAGGTAAACATGCAAAACAAGTGTCCTTACTTGTCACCAATTCAGGTAACCTTAATTTTTACCTATTTTTCTCCTTAGTGTCAATTCGGGATGAATGATTGTTTAATTGGTATCTAATGTAATGACCTATTCTATTGTCACGCTGAATTAAGGCATAAGTACCTGGCCATAAAAGTCCCTAGGTGAGAATTAAAAATCTCGAGCTAGGGTGAGCTCAGACTAAAATATAGTGTTATGTGCCATAGAGGTAATACGTGTTTTATATGATGGTGTGTGGTAGTGTGGTGTTTAATTATGGATAGCCAACTTCCATAGGATCCTGTAGGATATTTTGGGACAAGAATCAGAGTTATAAAACTCTGGATATCATAGTGGCCATATTGGGAATAATTTGTGGGGTCTATGAAATAATGTGTATTGCGAAATAAGGGTCTGAGAGTGAGAACACCATGTTCTGGAAATCATCACTTGTAGCAATGAAGGACGCCTCATCGTGAAAGTCCATTGCAATAAGATGATCCACATCACAATAATCCATCAAAACAGAGAGTCATCCACCGCGATGAAAAAACTAGGCAGTATACCTGGGTGTTCAACATTTATCTAATTTATTTCCCTCATAACTCAACTTTGTACTAGAGCTCTCAGAAGTAGTTTCTGCAAAACACTAGGGCAACCTTCTCCGTTTGAGGTAAGTAATTCGTAGAACTAGTAACTTATTGATTAATTATCGTCCTTAGACCTTTGGGAAAAGGATTAATGGTGGATTTCTTGCAATTAAACCCTAGAAGTATGAACTTGGGAAAAAAAAACCTATGGATAGGTGTAAAATCACTTCGAATTGATCCTAAGATGTATCTTTTCGTTTCTTTGCATGAAATTACTTGTAATTAACTTGATTAAGGTTAATGGGGAACCTTGAGTTTCATAAAGGTGAAACCTTTAGGCATAAAAATGATGGAAAAGGCATGAACTTAATTAGAAACCTTGGGTTCTTGATCCTATGAATGTAATTGATCTAATTAGTAATTAATTAACCTTTGGGGAAAGCTAGAAACATCATTTAAAAGGTAGAATTGATGGGTTGAATCCCCAAAGATCTTATATTATTGTTATTTTTAGACCTTGTGCATTTTGGAGAGTTAAGAAAGGACAAGGTAGTGGTGAACTAGCTTGCCGGTGTGATATCTTCACTCGAGGTAGGCTATGGTTTGAATTGGAGTTAAGACTAACCTTGTTGCCTGTTAGTAGTGAAATTGTATATCCTATGATTGGTCTTCAGATGTGGTTGTATTATATATGCTTTCCCTATTATGCTTGTATGAATAGGCTAAATAAACAAGAAGTGATAAGTGAGCTGAAATGGATGATTATGAATAGTGTCTTGGGCAGTGAGTATCTTTGTGAGAATATGGGTCTGAGAACCTAGTTATTTAGATATTGTTGTTGATACATTGATATGGAGTGAATACCACACCTATATGGTACATGGACACCTAGGGTCCCCTGCAGGTCATGGCTAGTGGATAGAAATAAGACCCATAGCATGTGTGTACACCATTTTACCTTGTTGTATTATAGTACTATATTCTATAGTGAGTTGACAGAGAACTGAGGTGAGACTAGAGATACAAGCGATATGAGCAAGATTGATAGACAAAGTTATATGAGAGATAGTTTTTGAAAGTGATTACTCTTTTTCCCTCTTATGATGATATTCTATGAATTGTGGACTTGAGATTGTTGATGTAGGATTGACTTGAAAGACTATATGTTGGCTGATTATTCGCTAAGTGGTGAAGTCGTGTTACTTTTATATATTTTTCTATTTCCAAGACTGAATATATGGAGTGCAAGTTCAGCGAGGCGACTCAGGATGATGACGTAGAAGTGAAGCTGGATACACAGGTTATCCAAAAGAAAGGGAGTTTCAAGTATCTTGGGTCTATTATCCAAGGAAATGGAGAGATTGATGAGGATGTCACCCATCGTATTGGTGTTGGGTGGATGAAATGGAGGCTCGCATCTGGAGTCTTGTGCGATAAGAAGGTGCCTACTAAACTTAAAGGCAAATTCTACAGAGTGGTGGTCCGACCAGCTTTGTTGTATGGAGTTGAGTGTTGGCCAGTAAAGAACTCCCATATTCAAAAGATGAAGGTGGCGGAGATGAGGATGTTGCGATGGATGTGCGGGTTTACTAGGAGAGATAGGATTAGGAATGAGGATATCCGAGATAAGGTGGGTGTGGCGTCGGTGGAAGATAAGATGCGGGAAGCGAGGTTGAGATGGTTCGGACATGTGAGGAGGAGAGGCACGGATGCTCCAGTGCGGAGGTGTGAGAGGTTGGCTATGGATGGTTACAGGAGAGGACGAGGTAGACCGAAAAAGTATTGGGGAGAGGTGATTCGACAAGACATGGCGCAGTTGCAGCTTACCGAGGACATGACCCTAGATAGGAAGGTGTGGAGGACGCGGATTAGGGTAGAAGAGTAGTAGGTAAAAGTGTGTGTAGGCGAGTAGGTAGGAGTGATCGTAGTGTTATGCTTACAAGTTCCTTGTTCTTGGATTCCTCGTGGTAGTATTTTGTGGCAGTGCTCTGTTTCTGTCTGTTGTTTGTTACTACATATTACTCCCTATCGTCTCTTGTAGTTTTATCTTGTATTTTTATTCTGTATCATTGTTACATCCTTTTTAGCCTATTTTTAGACTGCTTTGTCTTGAGCCGGGGGTCTATCGGAAACAGCCTCTCTACCTCACCTCTGAGGGAGTGGTATGGACTGCGTACACTCTACCCTCCCCAGACCCCACGCTGTGGGAATACACTGGGTATGTTGTTGTTGTTGTATATTATATTATTGGGTCAGCCTATGATACCTCCCAGTACATAGTGTGCTGTACTGATACTACCCTGTGGTCTTCTATTGTTGAGTGCAGACCGTGTTTTGGAGGCTGAGAAGTGAGCTTGATTAGAATAGAGAGCTTGATTGCAGATCCAAGGGTGATCATTACTCCTCAGGCTGCCATGGATCTTCTACGAGTTGTTGTCCTTCTTTTGAGAAATGGACTCATTATCTTACTACTTTTAGTGATTATTGGATTCTTAGACTATATTTGCTTAGCATTCTAGATGATGACTTTAGTATCTGGAGATACTTTAGTTGACTGTTTTCCTCTCATTCTTTTATTATATATAAACATTGATTCATTTTTTAAGTGAAATGTTTATCTACCTTCTTTTGAAATGGTTAAGTCTGCAAGTTGGGTTTGGGTTATTTGGTTCTCCCACTGGAGGGTTAGTGTGGGTGCCAATCACTGCCTTTTTGGACCGTGAAACTATTATTGGGTGAGAAATCACTAGAATAACTTTTATAATTTGAGTTATCATCATCATTGATATTTGGACTTTTAGAAAAAAATATTGACCAATCTATATTTCTACTACTCGACATTAATGTTGTAGTAGCCCGATTTTGGATGCGTATTTCTTAAAAATTGAGAGACTACTTATGGAGTTGTAAAACATAATATACTTGGAGTCATTGCTCACATTATTATGACCACACATACTTTATTAGTAATATACTACATAATTAAAACTTATCATCATTGAACATTTCAAAGTGTGAATCCCACTTGGATGTATAAAAGGTATCATTTTGTCTAGCCCTTCTGATATATATTAGCATTCGGTTGTTCTCTTCGCAAAAATGATTTAGTGAAAATTGTAACTTTTGTGGTATATTACGTGCCATTGATATTGAATTATTTGTTGGACATTTAAGTCTTAATGCCATTATGTTTTGCACTAGTTCTTCAGCCTCTGTTATGTACCAATTCAACTTAGATATTATTGTATTATTATAATTTTGATTGTATCTATCGTTAGGATCATTTGAGTATTCAAAGTTATCTCCATCACTCAATGTCCATGTTCTACCTATTATTTCGAATATGTATTTTGGCATGAAGAAAAATAATATTTCCTTTCATAATAAGCTCATTTGCTGGAACACAAGGGGCTTGAATGCCTCTAACAAGAAAAAAAAGGTGAAACTCCTTCGCAATAATGAACAAGATGGTATTGTTGGGTTATAAGAAAATAAAATAAAAATCAATAGAATTGAGAAGATTGCTAGTAGTTTGTTTGGTTGTTGCCAGTACATCACAAATCATGAAGCACATCACAATGTAGAATATGGTGTACTTGGCAGTTGGATTACTATAGGGTAATGCCTATCAGTATGTCAGATCAGAGTATAACATGTGGAGTAAGTTTCATAAAACTTTATATCACTTTTATATTGTCTGTGGTGTATGTCTTCAATACTATAGATAAAAGGAAAGAGTTGTGGAGATACCTAGTGAATCAAAGTTTGGGATGCTCTATGCCATGGTTGATTTTGGGGGACTTTAATTATGTACTAAGACTGCATGATAGATTTGGTAGTAACCCAGTCACATGGCCAGAAGTTGCTAACTTTTAAGAGTGTGTAGATCAATGTGGATAGATAGAGGTGACTCACCAAGGACAAAGATACACTTGGAATGAGAAAGGCACTAATACAAGGGTCTATTCAAAAATTGATTGGGCTTTTGCCAATACTAATTGGCTGACCACCATGCCTTCTTGCAGTGTTGTTAATTTACCAGAGGGTATAAGTGAGAACTGTCCAATCAAGGTGACATTAGAAAGATATAAAGCTAAGAGAAGGAAAACATTCTAATATTGTAACGTGTGGGCTCAACACTATCTATTTATTGACATAATGAGACAGGGGTGGGCTATGCCAAAAGAAGGGTGTTAGATGTGCATTGTAGTAAAAAAATTAAAGATTCTTAAGTGCAAACTGAAGGAACTAAACTCAAAACACTTCTGGAACATTGTTACAGAGGAAAATGATGATAGAGATTCCCTGGCTCTAGCACATGTAGCCTTGCAAAATGATCCCCTTAATTTAGAGATTTAGAATGATGAAAGGGAGAAGTACACCAAGTTTAGGCTGTCCTCTTACATGGCTGAAGTACATTTATAGCAAAAAAGAAAAGCAAACTTGGAGATGACAACACAAAATACCTATATTCAATAACATAGAAGTTTACAATTAGAAACAATTCAACTGAAATATGAGGATGTCAATCTGCAATATGATCCAAGGTTAGTTGCAAATATCTTTGTGAGATTTTTCACTGAGTTGCTAAGTGAGAAGAATAGGTCCAGGACAGTTGCATTTAGAAGATTTTTGTGGAATGTCCCCTTTCTCAATGTGAAGCAACAAATCGATCTAGTGAAACCTTATCAACTCAAGGATGTGAAGGCGACAATCTTCCAAATTGATAGCAATAGGAGGCCAGGGCTAGGTGGGTATGGTAGTGGTTTTTTTAAAGCTTCAGGGGTAGTGGTGGGAGAAGATGTTGTTTCAGAAGTATTGGAAATCTTTACTAATGGGTTACTACTCAAAAAACTAAATGAAACTAACATTTCCCAGATCCCCAAGCAACAGAATCCAGAAACAACTAGCCAATTTATGACAATATCATGTTGTAATGTGCTTTATAAGTGCATTTCAAAAATGATCTGCCAGAGGTTTAAGGAAGCTATCAACACTATTGTAGCAGAGAATCAACCAGACTTTATGCAAGGTAAATAAATGTTACACAATGTGCTGATTTATCAAGATATCCATAGATATTATAACAGGAAGACTTCACCAAGGTGCTTAATAAAGATAGATTTGAGGAAAGAATACAACATGGTGAGTTGGGAATTTGTGGAGATAGTACTCAGAGGATACAATTTTCCTGGCATTTTTATTCATTTGATTATGACTTGTGTTTCATCTCCTCTGTTCACTATCAAAATGAATGGAGAAGGACATGGTTTTTTTTACTGGACAAAGGGATCGTAGACATGGTGATCCCATGTCCCCACTGTTATTTGTATTCGTAATGGAATACTTGTCATGAATATTAAAGTGTATAGCAGAACTGTCTGATTTCCACTATCACCCTATATGCAAGACCATAAAACTCACTCACTTGAGTTTTGCAGATGACTTGAAGATTTTCTATAAAGGTAACCTATGTTCAGTGTCAAGAGATATAAAGGCATTATATCACTTTGGTGATGTTACTGGACTGAGAGCTAATATGGAGAAATCTAACTTGTTTGTAGAAGGAGTAGATGAACAGGACACAACTGATTTGATAATGAAGACTGGATTTGTGATGTGTACTTTTCTAATCAGGTACCTAGGGATTCCTCTAGCTTCTAAATGGCAGAAAAAGATGGAATGTCAAGGACTCATTGACAAGATAAAAAGTAGGATAACTACAACCTACTCTAAGAAGTTATCTTATGTAGGTAGACTTTAAATTATAAATGTTCTATTATACTATGTGTTCAGTTTTTGTTTCACCCCAATTTGTGCTCAAAGAGGTTGATCAGAAGTGTAGGGATTATCTATGGGGGAGGAAAACAGAGGCAAGGAAGGTGTCACTAGTCTCAAGGGCAAGGATATGTTGTCCAAAGAAACTAGGTAAACTAAATGTCAAATGGAGTAATGTTTGGAACATCACATCAGTTGGAAAATTATCATGGATACTAGAAGCAAAAAAGGATATCCCTTGGGTCAAGTGGGTGCATTGAATTTACATGAAGCAAAATCTACAAATATGGACTCATAAACCTCTACTGGATTCCAGCTGATATTGGAAAAGTGTGAACTCTCTAAAAGTGGATATGCAGGGATGGATGATCAAGGTACTTACCTACTTACTCCAATAGGGAAATTTCAACAACTAAGAGTTATAATGCTCTGTTAGGGGTGCAGCATAGGCTCAGAGTTGCTTAACTGATATGGACAAGAGTTATTCAACCTAAGAATAGGTTTATTGTATGGCTTGAAGTACTATACAACCTATTGACAAAGGAAAGACTATGCAGAATTCATATTCCAGTGGAGAATGATACTAGTTGTCTATGTGATTAGTTGGCTGTAGAGACACATAGCCATTTATTTGAAACTTGTGTGTGGATTAGGAGAGTGAGCCAAGAAATTACACCATGGGTTGGTATTCATATTCCCACAGGCACTTGTCATGCCCTGAGGCAACCCCCTAGACATAACATAGGACCTGGAACAACAACTGGTCCTAAGTTAACCCTTGGCACTTTCATAACACAGACAAACATAAATAAACTTAGCGGAAGCAATAAAATAAAGAGATAAGCAAACTGAACCATCAATAGATCAAGGTATAAATGTCACTTCCCGAGGCTACTCCCTGGATGCAACACGGTGCTTGATGTCATAAGTGAACCCAAGCTAACCCATGGCATGTCATAACTATATAATTTCAATTAAAACATGTAATGTGCGGAAGCTAAAAACAATTCATATCTGTACTGGGGGGAAATCCAAAGTGCGTGAGTATATAAAATATATGAGAAAGAGTATAATGAAGTTTGTAAACAACACTAAAAACTCAAGCTAAATCTAGTCTATGTTTGAAAGCCTCTAACTGATTGAGTTGCTGGGATATGCCCCCAGCTAACTCTAACAATCATAAAATGGAAATAAGAAGACTAAAAAGTAAAGCATGTCTATCATCCTCGGACTGTGAGGACTCACCAATGAAGCTGTTGAGTACGGACTGGAAGTCGACTAAGCATAGACTGGATACTGAATGCCTGAACCTACATCATAAAATGATGTAGCATAAAAGTATGCGCCAGTACTTTGAATGTACTGAGCGTGCAGGAAATGTGCTGAGCTGGACAATATAGAACTGAACATAGAAATAAATATACTAGTATATAACTGAAAGTTGAACTGAATATAATGACCAAGTACAAATCATGAATATAACATGCTGAACTGAATACTGAAGTGAATACTGAATACATAGTAAGTGCAACATGAATCTGATTGTGGGAGGTACTGTTAACTGACATACCCCAAGTTGAGCTAACTATGGGGACAACCTATAACCCTGGATGGAAGGGTGTTCATACATTTCCAAAGGTATGAACAAGTTTTACGGGATCCACTACTGATATCCTCAAGGGACAAGGATGTACAACCTAGTCTGACAGCTGACTCCTTTAATACCTATGGTGGCGCTGTAGTTCTGTGACTTGGGAACTGCTAGGAATGGTCTTAACCTAAACTAACAACTAAGCCTTCATATCCTCGTCCGCTCGGTACTAAGTTTACTCCTATAGAATATAAGCAACACTGCACTCGAATAATAAATAGCTAAAATACTGATAATTAACTGAGAATGCAACATACATATACTGAATGATATGACATTCGAATTCTGAAGCATGATTGTCCATCTAAACTGCCTAGCAAGCATAATCTATCAAATACTGGAATTAACACAAGCTAGGGTTTTTGGGTCTTATGCATGAGACTATGCTAATTCTCCAAGAACATGTAATTAGTACCATGGAAGCTATAACAAATGAATTAAAATGAATCCCTTAGATTTAGGAAACCTAGGTCTGAACAATTCATGGAAAAACTGAGGAACTAACTGAAATCTAGGGACCTAATGGGGGAAAGGAACCCACTAGTTAAATCCTACATACCTGATGGAGAAAACTATGGAGGAATCCTTGGATCTTTGAGGCTGAACTTGATGAAGACCTCTTCTTGTTCTTGGGAGAAAACTATCGCCTCTTTCTCTTCTTTTCTTTCTAAGTCTGATGATTTTAGGAGAATGAATGTTTTAGGTAGTTTTTGACTAGTTAATTAGGCTTAGACGATGTAAAATGACGTATATTAGGCCTTAAGAGAGAAAGGAAAAGTTCAGAATACCCCCTGGGAAAATTAAAAGAAGTCTGCTAAAAATCACGACTTGGTTGATGGACCGTACTCCTGGACGATGGACAGTCAACTAAGATGTGGTCCTGCCTAGGAGTCTTGGGTGTTATCTAATCTGAGGGAGCTTTAACCCACAAGATAGATCGTACTCCTGAACGATGGTTCGTCATATGGCTCATAGTTCCTGGGACTTTGGTCTGGTCTGGGGATACCACGAGTCAAAGAATGGACCGTGGTTCTGTAGAATGGTCCGTAACCTAACTCATGGTTCTTGAGTCCTGAACTGAGGGTCATCTGATTAAGGGAAACCACGGGTGACAGGATAGACCATAGTTCTAAAATACGGTCCGTGATCTCATTTGTGGTTCTGAGTAAGGGAAATTATACTTCTTTGATATTTGGATCTACGAGTCAAACGATGGTTTGTAGTACTGGACTACGGCCCATGATCCAATTCGTGGTTCCTAAGACATGGACTGGAGGTCTACTAGAAATGGGAACTACGGATGAGATGACAGGCCATGGTTTAAAACTACGGTCCGTGATCTTAACCGTGGTCCCTGGAACTTAAACTGTTGGTCTACTAGAACTGGGGATTACGGTTAAGACGATCGGTCGTGGTTCTATACTACGGTCCATGGTATTAACCATCATTCTTGGAAACTTGATTTTTTTTTGAAAATTTTATTTCTTCTGGTTTTCTGAGCTAAGTCTGGGCTTGAGTGTTCTGGGGTGTTACATGATCTCCCAATTGGGATCATTCATCCTCGGATGAAGACTAGGTAAGCTGAGTTTGGAGGGAAGGTGCTGCATTCCCTACTAACTGAGTACTAGAAACTGATCTCTAGCTGAACTGAGTTCCATGAACATGCAAATATGCTGAAATACAAGGATAACTGATGGAACGAGGTACTAAGACTGAATTACACAAGAGTAAGCTGAGAGACTGGAGAGGAACTGTTATCTCAAGCTGAAACTGAATCAGAAGTAAAGAAGTGAGGATACTTGGCCATCATGGTTGCTTCTACTTCCCAAGTAGCTCCCTCTACGGACTGATTCCTCCACAAGACCTTTACTGAGGTGACTTCTTTATTTCTCAACTTAACCTGACGATCAAGAATCTCAACTGGGACCTCCTCATAGGTGAGGCTATCCTTCACAACCACACTCTCCAAAGGTAGTATCGACACTCGATCACCCACACACTTCTTCAACAAGGAAATGTGAAAGACTGGATGAACCGTTGCTAGTTCTGCTGGCAACTCTAACTCATAATCCACATTACCAACCATTCTTAGGATTCTGTAAGGGCCTGCATACTTGGGACTGAGTTTCCCCTTCTTGCCGAATCTCATCATACCATTCATGGGTGATACCTTAAGGAAAACCCAATCGTCGATCTCAAACTCTAAATCTCTTCTCCTAACATCTGCGTAGGACTTTTGACAACTCTGAGCTATCTTTAGCCTACCTATAATGAGCTGAAATTTCTCCATAGCCTCGTGAACCGAGTCTGACCTAATCAAGGCTGCTTCACCTACTTCGAACCAACCTATCAGTGACCTGCATCTATGCCCATAAAGTGCCTCATATGGGGCCATCTGAATACTGGAGTAAAGACTGTTATTATAGGCAAACTCTATGAGAGGAAGGTGATCATCCTAGCTACCCTTTAAATCAATCACATAAGCTCTCAAAATATCCTCTAACGTCTGAATGGTACGCTCTTCCTGACCATCTGTCTGCGGATGAAATGATGTGCTGAACTTCACCTGAGTACCAAGACGTTTCTGAAATGATCTCCAGAAATGAGATGTAAACTGAGGACCTCTATCTGAGATGATAGACAAGGGAACCCCATGCAATCTGACTAACTCACTGATGTAGAGTCTGGCATAATCCTCCGTTGAATCTGTAGTCTTGACTGCTAAGAAGTGAGCTGACTTAGTGACTCTGTCCACTATCACCCAAATGGAGTCATGCTGTCTGTGAGTACAAGGCAATCCTGTAATGAAATCCATGTTGATAACTTCCCACTTCCAAGTAGCAATGCTAATCTCCTGAGTCACACCTCCTGGTTTCTAATGTTCTACCTTAACCTGCTGAAAGTTGGGACACTTAGCCATAAAATTTACGATGTCCCTCTTCATTTCATTTCAATAATAGACTTCCCTTAGATTACGGTACATCTTAGTAGTACCCGGATGAATGAAATATCTGGAATTATGGGCTTCTGTAAGGATCTGCTGCCTCAAATCACCCACGTTAGGAACACATAAGTGACCTTGGTAATGAATCACACCATCTTCCCCTTGGGAGAAAACCTCAACTCTTTGCTGATGGACTGCACTTTTCAACTGAAGCAATATGGGGTCACTATCCTGTTTCTTTTTAACCTTCACTACCAAAGAAAAATTCGATCTATTCTGGACTATCACACCACCCTCTGACATGTCTATAAGGCAAACTCCTAAGCGAGCAAGCTGGTGAACATCTCTGGATAATTCTCTCTTCTCTTCCTCGACATGCAATACACTACCCATAGACAGTCTACTGAAAGCATCAGCCACTATATTGGCCTTACTCGGATGGTAGAGCACATTCAGATCATAATCTTTGAGGAACTCAAGCCATCTCCTCTAACAAAGATTCAACTCTTTCTGGGTGAACACATACTGGAGGATCTTATGATCTTTGAACACATCAATATGAACACCATACAAGTAGTGTATCCATATCTTTAAGGCAAACACAACTGCTGCAAGCTCTAGGTCATGAGTCGGGTAGTTCTTCTCATTGACCTTAAGCTGTCTGGAAGCCTAAGCTATGACCTTACCCTGCTGCATCAAAACACAACCTAGGCTAACCCTGAACGCATAGAAATAAACCACATAACCATCTGAACCCTTTGGTAGAGTCAAGACATAAGCTGTAGTCAACCTGCTCTTCAGTTCTAAGAAACTTTTCTCACACTCATTTGACCACTGAAACTTGACCTTTTTTTGAGTCAACTTGGTCAATGGAGCAGCTATGGATGAAAATCCTTCAACAAACCTCCTGTAGTAACCATCCAAACCCAAGAAACTTCTGATATCAGTCGGAGAGGTGGGTCTGGTCCAGTTCTTTACTGCCTCAATTTTCTGAGAATCCACTCAGATCCCTTTGCTGGATGCCACAAGAACAAGGAAAGCAACATACTGCAACAAGAATTCATATTTGCTGAACTTAGCGAATAGTTGGCGATCTTTGAGAGTTTGGAGAACAACCCTCAAATGAGTCACATGCTATTCCACATTTTAGGAATAAATGAGGATACCATCAATAAAGACGATGACAAACAAG
The DNA here is from genome assembly GCA_003996215.1 of Jaltomata sinuosa. Taxonomy (NCBI): domain Eukaryota; kingdom Viridiplantae; phylum Streptophyta; class Magnoliopsida; order Solanales; family Solanaceae; genus Jaltomata; species Jaltomata sinuosa. The sequence continues at coordinate 74,085 of QJPP01004754.1, forward strand.
TCCAAATACTGCTTGAATACCCTGTTCATTATATCCATGAAATTTGCAAGAGCATTGGTTAGTCCGAAATACATGACTACAAATTTATAGTGACCATACTGAGTCCTGAAGGATGTCTTTGGGATGTCACTATCTCTGACTCTGAGCTAATGGTAGCCGGATATGAGGTCTATCTTGGAAAAATAACTAGCACCCTGAAGCTGGTCAAACAAGTCATCAATTCTTTGGATGGGATATTTGTTCTTGATTGTGACTTTGTTCAACTGATGGTAGTCAATGCACATCCTGAATGAACCATCTTGCTTACGCACGAACAACACTGGGCACCCCATGGAGAGATATTGAGTCTGATGAAGGCCTTATCTAGAAGGTCTTTCAGTTGCTCCTTCAATTTCTTAAGCTCAGCTGGAGCCATTCTGTAAGGAGGAACCGAAATAGGCTGGGTATCTAGAAGGAGATCTATTCCGAAGTCGATTTCCCTTTTGGGAGGAATACCAGGAAGATCTTCCGGAGACACTTCTGGGAACTCATTCACCACTGGGACTGACTCAAGAGTTGGGATCTTGGTGTTTGAATCCTTAAACCGAACAAGATGATATATATACCCTTTGGAAATCATTTTTCTAGCCTTAAGGTAGGAGATGAAATGACCTACAAGCACTAAGTTACTACACTTCTATTCTAAGACTGGCTCATTTGGAAATTGAAATCGAACTATACTAGTTCTATGATTGACTGAGGAATAACATGAATGCAACCAATCCATGCCTAGAATGGTAGTGTTAGTCTGAGGCTAAGCTGGTGCCACAGCCTGCTGATTGACCTGGGAGGTCATCGCCTGGGAAAGCACCTGGAAAGCAGCCCTGAATTCGGCATACATGACTTAGTCATTCAAAGGGTTTGCTGGAGCTGCTGAGGCTGGCTGATTCCTAGCGTTAGCTCTTCTAGGAGGCATTTTTCTAAAATGAGAAGAGCATGAGTTAGAATAGAAGGAGATTAAGTAGAGTTGATACTCTATAGAACCAGATGGAAAAGAAATAAGAGAAGTTGTTCCTAATGACATCTCATAGCTCCTCCCCCACAAGATTGGTGCACTTCACACCCATGAAGAAGGCTCTACTTGACGTGGCTTTTAGACATCCTAGGACTCTTAAACCTGATGCTCTGATACAAAGTTTGTCACGCCTCAAGGCTACCCCCTAGATGCAACACAGTGCTTGATTTCACAAGTGACCCCAAACTAACCCATGGCATGGCATATTTATACTGTTTCAATTAAAATATGCACTGTGCGGAAGCTAAAAATAATTAATATATGTAGTGGAAAAAACCCAAAGTGCCTGAGTATATAAAATATATGAGAGAGTATAATGAAGTCTATAAATAACACTAACAACTCAAGCTGAATCTAGTCTATGTATGAAAGCCTCTAACTGATATTAGTTGCTGGGACATGCCCCCAGCTAACTCTAACAATTTGAAAATGAAAACAAGAAGACTAAAAAGTAAAGCATGTCTATTTTCCTCGGACTGTGATGAATCACCAATGAAGCTCCTGAGTACAGACTGGAAGTCGACTAAGCGCAGTCTGGATATTGAACCTACATCATAAAATGATATAGAAAAAAAGTATGCGTCAGTACTTTGAATGTACTGAGTGTGCAGGATATGTGCTGAGTTGGACATTATAGACCTGAACATAGAAATAGATATACTGGCATATAACTGAAAGCCAAACTTAATACAATGACCAAGAAAAAATCATGAATATAACTTGTTGAACTGAATACTGAAGTAAATACTGAATACATGGTCAATGCAACATGAATTTGACTGTGGGATGTACTGTTAACTGACATACCCCAAGTTGAGTGAACTATGGGTAAACCTGTAACCCTGGATGGAAGGGTGTTCATACTTTTCCAAGGGTAGGAACAAGTCTGACATGGATCAACTACTGATGTCCTCAAGGGATAACGATGTACATCCTAGTCTGACAGCTAACTTCTTTAATAACTACGGTGGTTCCGTAGTTCTGTGACTTGGGGACTGCTACTAAAGGACTTAGCCTAAACATGACAGCTAAGCCTTTATCCCCTTGTCTACTCTGTATTAAGTTTACTCCCACTGAATATAAGCAACAATGCACTGGAATAATGAATAGCTCAAAATACTTATAATTAACTGGGAATGCAACATACATATACTGAACGATATGTTATTCAAATTCTGAAGCATGAATATTTGTCTAAAATTCCTAGCAAGCATAATCTATGAAATACTGGAATTAACACAAGCTAGGGTTTCTGGGTCCTATGCATAAGACTATGCTAATTCTCCAAGAACATGTAATTAGTACCATGGAAGCTATAACAACTAAATTACAATGAATCCCTAAGATTTAGGAACCCTAGGTCTGAACAATTCATGGAGAAACTGACTGAAATCTAGGGACCTAATGAGTGAAAGGAACCCACTAGTGAAATCCCACATACCTGATGAAGAAAACTATAGAGGAATCCTTGGATCTTTGGGGCTGAACTTGATGAAGACCTCTGCTTGTTTTTGGGAGAAAACTATCGCCTATTTCTTTTCTTTTCTTTCTAAGTCTGATGATTTTAGGAGAATGAATGTTTTATATAGTTTTTGACTAGTTAATTAGGTTTAGATGACGTAAAACGATGTGGTTTAGACCTTAAAAGAGAAAGGAAAAGTCTGGAATACCCCCTGGGAAAATTAAAAGAAGTCTGCTGAAAATTGCAACTCAGGGATCACGACTTGGTTGATGGACCGTACTCCTGGATGATGGACTGTCAACTGAGACGTGGTCCTACCTAGGAGTCTTGGGGGTTCTCTGATCTGAGGGAATTATGACCCACAAGATAGACCGTACTCCTGAATGACGGTTCATCATGTGGCTCGTGGTTACTGGAACTTTGGTCTGGTCTTGGAATTCCATGAGTTAAAGGACAGACTGTGGTTCTGAAGAACGGTCCGTAACCTGACTCGTGGTTCCTGAGTCCTGAACTGAGGGTCCTTTGATTAAGGGAAACCATAGGTGATAGGACGGACCATGGTTCTAAACTACGGTCTTTGATCCCGTCCGTGGTTCTGAGTCAGGGAAATTATACTTCTTTGATCTTTGGATCCATGAGTCAAATGATAGTTTATAATCCTGGACTACGGCCCGTGATCCAACTCATGGTTCCTAGGACATGGGCTAGGGGTCTACTAGAAATGGGAACTACGGATGAGAGGATGGGCCGTGGTTCAAGACTACGGTCTATGATCGTAACCATGGTCCCTGGAACTTAAACTGGGCATTACGGTTAGGACGACGGCCCGTGGTTCCAAACTACGGTCCGTGGTCTTAACCGTCATTCCTGAAAATTTGATTTTTTTCTAAATTTTTTATTTCTTCTAGTTTTCTGAGCTAAGTCTAGGCTGGGAGTTCTAGGGTGTTACACTACACATAACAAAATCTGAAATCTTAAATACACAATCTCCAACTATGTCTGAAAAGCCTCTAAACTGGATAATACGTTGCTGGGACAAGACTTCAGCGAACTCCAAATACTAAGAACAAGACCACAAAAATATCTAAGCTAATGATAGTCCTCAAAGGATGAGGACTCACCATTCAAAGCTGGGAAAACTGCTAACCTCTAGCCACGAGTCTGTGATCGAGAGCCTAAATCTGCATCATAATAGGATGCAGCACTAAATATGCATCAGTATTATAGGATGTACTAGGTATGCGAGATATGTAAAATTTGGGTAAAAGCATGCTAAATGTACTTGAAACTGAAATCATGTTGTAATAGTAAAAGTTGCAATGTAAAGACTCAATGCAATATCGTAAGCTAAAAAACATCTGGAAACCATAAGTAATAATAGAAATTCTGAAGTCTGAAGACAAAGAGTCAATACATCTTAAAAGCTTGAAACTATTTATGTGGGAGATTCTCATAACCGACATAGACCATGTGAGCTACATGCAATTCGATGTATAGGCCCAATCGAGAGGACTCAATATACCTTGCTAAAGTATAGAGGCATGACTAGCATGATCACAATTTCTGATGCCCAATTGAGGGGCTAAAAAAGCCTATAAGAGCACGTAGTTCTGGGACTTAGGGTACTCTTACTTAATCTAATTTTGTGCTAAATACTACTTCCAAAATATACTATAGCTCATATATATACAGTGGCATATCTGATATTAACTGATAATAACTCATTGACATATCTGATGTCAAATCTGTTCGAAAAGCATATCGACATATCTGAAGTCATGCCATTCATAAATCATAAGTATTAAAAGCTCAACATATTCATAATTCAAAATATACTCTTTTCTAAAATCCATTGCTTGGAGAATTAGGTATGCAATTTCATAAAAACTTGAGGTCATGTATGCTAATTTTACTTGAAAACATGCAATTGGGTGAAATCATGCTAGAATTCATTCTCAATGCATTGGATTTTGAAAAAACTTAGGAAATCTCATATAAAACATGGGTAAAAGATTAGAAACCATTAATTAATTCTAGTAAACTGATTTCAAAGCAATTTCATAGATTGGGTAAGAACCCTAATTTCATAGTTTCATAAATCCAAAGTAAAATCATGCGTTTTGGGAATATGGGTGAAAGGAATCCCTTATTGAATGCCCACATACCTGAATTGAAGCTTTCCTAATCTAGGATGAGAGGGATGAAGACTTGGATCATGAAGCTTGAGAGACCCTTTCCACTTTTAGGAGATGAATGAGAGTTTCGGAGGGGACTTAGGCTAATAAGGGATAAAACCGTACTAAAAGTGTCCAAAATGACTTAACTTAAGAGTTAAAAGGGTGAAAAATTACCAAAATAACCTAGGGATTTAATTTAGAAAAATAACTTAAAATTCCGGCTTCAGGTTCCATGAGTGCCATCCACGAGTCGTAGACTCAACCATGACTCGTGGTTTCCTCTCGTGGTTCCTGGCTAAAATTTTCAACTGCGGATCATGATTCATGAGTTACAGTATGGCTCGTGAAACCATCCACGAGTCGTAGAAACCACTCATGATTTATTGGGGAACTGACCACCCTTAGTTTGAGTTACAGGAGTTAGTTCCATGACCCGTGGAACCATCCACAAACCATGAAACTCATTCATGGTTCTCATATCTAAGGGTAGTCTACAGGACTAGTTTTAAGAGTCCTTTCCATGACTCGTGGTTCTATCCATGGCTCGTGGACTTGACTCGTGATTCCTGGAAGTTTAGAATTTTGTAGAGTTTCTCAGTTTAAAAGCTGGTTCAAATTCCGGGGTGTTACAATATCTCCTCTTGGGATCATTCGTCCTTGAATGAAGACTAAGTAAGAAAAACTGGAGAGAAAACAACCCAACCAACTAACAAAACATGATAACTAAAGAATGAGCATGAAAACTGAGTTTTAACTCAAAAACATGATTGAACTAACTTCGAAAAACATGAGTGCATGCTAGGATCATGAGGAAAACTGATGGAATAGAATAGGAGGGACATACTAAGGAGAAAACTATTACCTCAAGCTAAAACAGGATTGGAAGGAAAGAGATGAGGGTACTTGGCTTTCATGGTTGCTTGTGCTTCCTAAGTAGTTCCCTCAACTAGCTGGTTCCTCCAATGGACCTTCACCAAAGTGACTTCTTTGTTCCTCAACCTTCGAATATGACAATCAAGAATCTCAATGGTAACTTCTTCATAAGTAAGTCTATCCTTCATACTCACATCCTCCAAGGGTACAATCAAGATCAGATCACTAACACAGTTCTTTAACAAGAAAATATGGAAAATTGGATGAACCACTTTTAGATCGGCTGGAAACTCCAACTCATAAGCAACACTACCAACTATTCTCATAATCCTGTAGGGACCTACATAGAGGGTACAAAGTTTCCCCTTCATACCGAACCTCATCACACCATTCATGGGTGACACCTTCAGAAATACCCAATCATCAACCTCAAACTCCAATTCTCTTCTTCTCACATCTGCATATGATTTCTGTCGGCTCTGAGCGGTCTCCAACCTCTCCCTAATAATCTGAACTTTCTCCATAGTTTTATGAACCAAATCTGGACCAATCAAAGATACTTTACCTACCTCAAACCAACCAATAGGAGATCTACACCTCCGCCCATAAAGTGCCTTATAAGGAGCCATCTTGATGCTAGAATGAAAGTTATTGTTGTAGGCAAACTCAATAAGAGGTAAGTGATCATCCCAATTACCTTTGAAATCAATCCCACAAGCTCTCAACATGTCCTCCAAGGTCTGAATAGTACGCTTGGTCTGGCCATCGATTTGTGAGTGAAAAGTTGTGCTAAGTCTCACCTGAGTACCAAGGTCCTTCTGAAATGATCTCCAAAACTGGGATGTGAACTGAGTACCCCTATCTGAAATGGTAGACAATGGAACCCCATGCAATCTGACTATCCCACGAATGTAGAGTCTAGCACAATCTTCTTCTGAATTAGTAGTCTTAATATCCAATATGTGGGATGACTTAGTCATCCTGCCGATAATCACCCAAATAAAATCATGCTACCTGTGAGTACGAGATAAGCCTGTAATGAAGTCCATATTGATCGCTTCCCACTTCCAAGTAGGAAGATCAATATCCTGAGTCATGCCACCCGATCGCTGATGTTCTACCTTCACTTGTTGATAATTGGGACACTTAGCCACATAATCTGCTATGTCCCTCTTCATGCCATTCCATCAATAGACTTCCCATAGGTCACGGTACATCTTGGTGGCACCGGGATGAATATAATACCTAGAACTATGAGCCTCAGTCAAAATCCACTATCTCAAGCCATCCACATTCGGAACACACAATTGCCCTTGATATCAAAGTACGCCATCTCCCCTTTGGGAGAAAACCTCTACCCTTTGCTGATGAACTACACCCTTCAACTGATGCAAAATAGGATCACTGTCTTGCTTCTCTTTCACTTCGACTACCAACGATGATTCGGACCCATTTTGAATAACAACACTACCATCTAATGAATCTACAAGATGGACTCCCAATCAAGAAAATCTATGAACATCCTTAGCCAATTCCTTTTTTTTGTCCTTAACCGAAGACACGCTCCGCAAAGACAATCTACTAAGTGCATCAACCACTACATTGGCCTTACCAGGATGGTAAAGCACACTTATATCATAATCCTTAAGAAGCTCAAGACATCTACTTTTGACAAAGATTCAATTCCTTTTGAATGAACACATACTGAAGGCTCTTATGGTCGATAAACACATCCACATGGACACCATACAAGTAGTGCCTCCAAATCATCAAAGCAAAAACCACCGCCGCTAACCCAAGATCATGAGTCGGGTAATTCTTCTCATGAATCTTAAGATGTTTAGAAGCATAAGCAATCACCTTTCCATGCTGCATCAAAACACAACTCAAACCAATTCTAGAAGAATCACAATACAAAACAAAGCCATCTAAGCCCTCGGGTAGAGCCAAAATCAGAGTTGTGGTCAACCTAGCCTTCAATTCTTGGACGTTCTTCTCACACTCATCAGACCACTAAAACTTAACCTTTTTCCGAGTCAACTTGGTCAACGGGGCAGCTATGGAAGAAAACCCTTCCACAAATCTCCTATAGTAACCAGCCAAACCCAAAAAGCTCCTAATATCAGACGGGGAAGTGGGTCTAGTCCAGTTCTTGACTGCCTCTTTTTTTGTGAATCAACTCAAATACCATCCAGACTGCATCCAGAATTCACACTTACTGAACTTAGCAAATTACTAACGATCCTTGAGAGCTTGAAACACAACTCTCAAATGTTCCACATGCTCACCCTCATTCCGAGAGTAGATAAGGATAGCATCAATAAAAAAATTCACAAACATATCCAATTACTATTTGAACACATGGTTCATCAAGTCCATAAAGGATTTAGGAGCATAAGTTAGTCCATAAGACGTAACCACAAATTCATAATAACCATACCAAGTTCTGAAGGCTGTCTTTGGAATGTCACACTCTGGAACACATAGCTGATGGTAACCGGATCTAAGGTCGATCTTGAAGAAATAACTGGCACCCTAAAGTTAATCGAACAAGTCATCAATCCTAGAAATGGGATACTTATTCTTTATTTTGACCTTGTTCAACTGATGGTAGTCAATACACATTCTGAGAGAACCATCCTTCTTACGTACGAATAGGACTAGAGCACCCCATTGAGAGATGTTGGGTTGAATAAAACCCTTATCAAGAAGGTCTTTCAATTGATCTTTTAATTCTTTAAGCTCCACTACAACCATTCTGTAAGGAGGAATAGAGATAGGCTGCATATCTAAGAGAAGGTCTATCTCAAAGTCAATCTCTCGCTCGGGTGGGACTCCAAGCAAATTCTTGGGAAACACTTCAGGAAACTCATTTTAAACAAAAACTGACTAGAGAGATGGAGTTTCAGACTCCGTGTTTATAACCCAAACAATATGATACACATAGCCCTGAGAAATAATCTTTCTATATTTGAGGTAAGATATGAAATGACCTTTTGAGGATGGAGGACTACCTTGCCACTCTAAGATAGGTTCATTTGGAAACTTGAAATTGACTACTCAGGCACAATAATCAATCGAGGCATAACATGCATGCAACCAGTCCATACCAAGAATAAGATAAAAATCAGTTATCTCCAACTCAACTAGATTGGCTTAAGGGACTCTATAGAGGACTGATATAGGGCAATTTCTGTAAATTCTCTTGGCTAGAACAGACTCACCAACAAGAGCAGAAATAAAAAGAGTTCTAAGAGTAGTTCAGGGATAATTTCGAATTTGCAAGCAACATAACGGGTCACAAAAGAAAAAGAGGCTCTGGGGTCCAACAAGGCATAAGCATCGATAGAGAAGACTTGCAACATACTAGTAGCAATATCTGGGGAACTCTCCTAATCCTAGTGAGATGACATAGAATAAAGAGTCTTCTAGCGCTGACCACCACCTAAACTAGAAGCGGTACCTTGCTAACCCTGATGACACGCTAGGGCTTCTATAGTAGACTAAGTCCTTCCACCTCCATGTCCCTTTGTTAAAGGGAAATCCCTAATCCTATGATGAATCCATCCGCACCCAAAGCATCCATCTTTGCCATCAAGGAACTCACTAGGGTGACTCTTACCACACTTGTTGCAAATAGGGTAGGACTATTTGCAACACTTCCCTGGAACTACAAACCTGATCCTTTACCTGAATGATCATGACTAGGCATGGGGGCCTGAGTAGGAGCACTAGCTAATGAAGGTACAAGTCCTGATGACTTCTTCTGAAATGAGGAATGGTTGTCCACCTCCAGACCTCTAATGGATAAAATCTGAACCTCAGACCTATACCTCTTTTTCCCCCTTATCATTTCCTTCAAGTTATCACCCTCAATCTGATGGGCATGAGTCAAAAGCCTAGAGATATCCATGTGCCCTCAAAACATAGTGGACCTGCACTCCTTTTTCACCAAGTCTGACACCGCATAAATGAACTTGCCCATCTGATCCCTCTGATCAGCTACCATAGCATGAGCGTATTGAGAAAGCTGGGTGAACCTTAATCCATATTACTAAACCAACGTAGATCCTTGCTTTAAATTCATGAACTCTTCTACCTTTGCCTCCTTCAACTCCCTAGGGAAGAACCGATCAAGAAACACTCTCTCAAAGCACTCCCAAGTCATAGGGATCACATTCCTATCCCTAGCATACTTCCACTAAGTATACCAAATGTGAGCCACATCCTTGAGCTGATAGAAAGCTAGCTCAACACCATCCACACCGACACCATGAATCACCTCCAAAATCTTCTTCAACTCATCCATGAAATATTGCGGAACTTCACCAAACTTAGAACCCAAGAACTTAGGAGGGTTCATATGAATAAAGTCTTGAACTCTCTTCGCAAATGGCCCACCATGAGGGTTAGAAAGAATAGGTGAAAGAAGATTAGCCTGGTTGGCCATTGCATGAGCCAACATCTAAATGACATTCCTGAACTCCGCATTAGTAACCTCATGGTCTGAAACTGGAGGATTCACATTTTAGGCATTGGCCTGTCAAGGCATGGCACATCAATGAGGCATAGTCTGAAATACATAAAGATTGGATTAAAGGATTTAAACTCTATCACATGACATGATCATGAAAGAAGTGAAATTTTTCCTATGATACCTCATAGCTTCCTCCTCAAACGTGTGGCACGCTTCACACTCATGAAGGAGACTCTACTTGATATATCTTTTAGACACCCTAGGGCTCTTGAACCTTATGCTCTGATACCAAGTTTGTCACACCCCGAAGTTACCCCTTAGATGTAACACAGAGCCTGAAACCATAAGTGGTTCTAAGTTAACCCTTGACACTTGCATAACTTACACAAACATGGATAAACTTAGCGGAAGCAATAAACTAAATATATAAGCAAACTGTACCATCAGTAGATCAAGGTCTAAACATAATAGAATCTAAAATCTCAAATACAGAATCTCCAACTATTTCTGAAAAGACTCTAAACTAGATAATGAGTTGCTAGGACAATACCCCATCTAACTCAAAATACTAAGAAGAAGACGATAAAAATAGTTATGCTGATACTAGTCCTCGAAGGATGAGAACTCACCACTCGAAGCTTGGAAATCTTCTAACCTCTAGCGATAAGTATGAGATTGAGAGCCTGAATCTGCATCATAATAGGATGCAACACAAAATATGTGTTAGTACTATATGATGTACTGAGTATGCGAGATATACAAAATTTGGGTAAAAGCATGCTAAATGTACTTGAAACTGAAATCATGTTGTAATAGTAAAAGTTGCGATGTAAAGATTGAATGCAATATCATAAGCTTTACACATCTGGGAAACCATAAGTAATAATAGAAATTTTGAAGTCTGAAGATAAAGAGTCAATATATTTTAAAAGCTTAAAACTATTTCAATGGGAGATTCTCATAAATGACATAGACCATGTGAGCTAAATGGAATTTGATGTATATGCCCCATTGAGAGGATGCAATATACCTTGCCAGGGTATAGAGGCATGACTAGGGTGATCATAATTTTTGATGCCCAATTGAGGGGATAAATGAACCTATGAGGGCACGTAGTTCTTGGACTTAGGGTACTCTTAACCCGTCCAACTCGGTGCTAAGTACTACTCCCAAAACATACTATAGCTCATATATATTGTGGAATATCTGATGCCAAACTGATCATAACTCATGGACATATCTGATGTCAATCTGTTCAAAAAGCATATGGACATATCAGATGCCATGCCATTCATAAATCATAAGTCTTAGAAGCTCAGAATAGCCATAATTCAAAACATACGCTTCTCTAAATAAATAGCTTGGAGAATTAGGTATGCAGTTTCATAAATACTTGAGGTCATGTATGCTAATTTTACTTGAAAATATGTAATTGGGTGAAATTATGCTAAAATTCATCCTCAATGCATGGACTTTTAAAAAAACTTAAGAAATCTCATATAAATCATGGATAAAGGATTAGAAACCATTAATTGATGCTAGTAAACTGATTTCAAAGCAATTTCATAGATTGAGTAAGAACCCTAATTTCATAGTTTCATAAATCCAAAGTAAAATCATGGGTTTTTCACATAAGGATGAAAAGAATCCCTTATTGAATACCCACATACCTGAATTGAAGCTTTCGTAATCTAGGATGAGTGGGATAGAGACTTGGATCTTGAAGCTTGAGAGACCCTTTTAACATTTAGGAGATGAATGAGAGTTTGGGAGGAGACTTAGGCTAATTAGGGATGAAACCCAACTAATAGCGTCCAAAATGACTTTACTTAAGAGTTAAAATGGTGGGAAATTACCAAAATAACCCAGGGATTTAATTTAGAAAAACAACTTAAAATGGTGGCTTTAGGTTCCACGTGTGCCATCCACGAGTCGTAGACTCATACATAACTCGTGGTTTCCTCCCGTGGTTCTTGGCCAAAATGTTCAACTACAGATCATTATTCACGAGTTAACAGTACGTCTCATGGGACCATCCATGAGTAGTAGAAACCACTCATAATTTACTTGGGAACTGACTACCCTCAGCTTTAGTTCCATGAGTTGGTTCCATGACCTGTGGAACCATCCACGAACTGTGAAACTCACTCGTGGTTCTCACCCCTAAGGATGGTCTGTAGGACTGGTTTCACATCCTTTCCATGAATCGTGGTTCCATTCATGTCTCGTGGACTTGACTCATGATTTTTAGAAGGTCAGAATTTTATAGAGGTTCTGGGTTTAAAAGATGGTTTGAATTATGGGGTGTTACTTCAGTACTAAAAAAGTCATGGAGAAAATTAAAGGGAAATACTGTAATCATTTCTTGTTGGATGTTACGATTGCACTTTGTGGAGTAGTTTTATATCATGTTTGGAGGTCCAGGAATGGAATGTTGCACCAAGGAAAAAGAATACATACTGACATAGTGATAGAACATATAAATAATGATTTTGTGGATAGGCTAGATGTATTTAAAATGTTAAGAAAGGCTCATAGGAGTAATGTTTTGAGTCAAAGATTCTATATGTAATTAGTGTTTTTTTAGATGCCTACTTAATCTGAAACTCTTCCTGGAAGGTTGTTAGAAGATTAGGTGCTCTGAAGGTGTATTGTCTTGCTTGTTAATTGTAATTGTTTACATTGGTTATCCAAATAAATGTATTATTGATTATATGTTATCCAATTGGTGTTCATTATATACTAGTCAATCAAAGGTTAATATTATCTAACACATTGTACTTTCAACGTACTCCTACAATTTAAATAATACACATAATATATGCGCTATTTACATATCGCACATAATTTGTGCGCTATACGAATGAGCTCATACTTTTTTTACATACACCTTGGATTGACTAGCCAATATAATGTTATTGACACATTATACTATCAATGTACCCCTACAATATACATAAAGCATATAGTATGTGTGTTATCTATATAACGCACATATTATGTGCGTTATCAACATAATGCACATATTATGTGTGTTATCTACATAACACATATAATTTGTGTGCTATAACAGTGAGCTCATACTTCTTTTTGATAAACACATTTGATTGAATAGTTAATAAAAAGTTAATTTTATCTAACACATTGTATGGTCAAAGTACCCCTACAATCTACATAACATATATAATATGTTCATCTATATAACGCACATAATTTATGTGCTATACAAGTGAGCTTTTCTTTTTGACTGACGTCTTTGATTGACTAGTCAATAAAAAGTTAACTTTATCTAATACATTGTACTATTAAAGTACCCCTAAAATTTACATAACACACATAATGTGTGCGCTATCTACATAACACATATAGTTTATGCTTAATCTACATAACACACATAATTGTGAACTATACGAGATTCAACATTATAAAAACCACAACTGCATATATCATACTTAATTTTGTTTTTCATAATGCATAGGAAAAATTCATTTAAAAGTTTGTTTGATATTAGACATAAATGTGAGGGAGGCTCAAAGAACCCTAAAAATCTTTAGGGTGCTACACCGACTTAATGGGTAAAAAATGGTGTAATTTGTCCATTTTAAAATAAACCTATTTCTATTTATTATGATTTAAAATTTATTGGACACATCATTGAGGGAGAAGCATACTCCGCTACATCAGAAGATATTATAATTGTGGGAGAAATACTTCAGTGTTTTGGTTTATCTTCTAAAATGTGTGATTATGAGGTCTTATGTCGCTGACATGATTTGGTCGTACCACCGGCAGTGTCAGTGACTTTTTGGATATGTAAATTTAGGGATGAACAATAGGTTCTTGAACACTTAATGAAAGAAATATCTGAAATGGAGAAAGCATTAGAGACATTTTATGCATTAGATGATCTTAACTATCAAGGAGAAGATGAGGAAGAGCACTATAAACTCTTAAAAAATGAGAAGTTGCATCGACATTCCACCAATTTGATATACCCAATAATTAATGAATGGACAGGCCTTAGCATTAGAAACATTTTATGCATTAGATGATCTTAACTATCAAGGAGCAGATGAGGAAGAGCACTATAAACTCTTAGAAAATGAGAAGTTGCATCGAGATTCCACCAATTTGATATACCCAATAATTAATGAATGGACAGGCCTTAAAAAATATTTACCATAAATATCAGGTTTTGAAGTGCCATATTATTGTATAAATTAATCAAGTACTTGTTGTGAACCTATAGAAGAAATTAGTTTAAATTGGGGTCTAGATTATAGTGACGAAGACAAAGTAGATGTGACTCCTAAAACTGACAAAGATTAATTGATTTTAAAATTATACATTTTCTATTATTTTATGGTACTTCATCATTCCATATGAGTAATCATTTTAAAGCTAAAAGTTTACCTTCATATAAAGAAACAATGATTTTATTTAATTGGGTACATACAAAGAACATATAAAGAACTACCATAAAAATGCATACAATGAAATCAAATCCTTGAAGTAATACCATCGCAAGAGGTATTTCTAGCTTGTAAGGGACAGTTGCACTTATCATGACCACTTTATTTACAAAAAAAGCACTTGTGAGATATCGTACTTACTGAAACATCTATTTTATTGGGTATATGAGTGTTTGCATTGGTATGTACTTTTTTCAAAAACCTTTTGTTAGCAATTATTGCAAAGGGTGTTTTTAGCCAATGCACATTATCACCAAGTGGATGTAACTGCCCTGTATATGCCTTTTTTAAGTTCCATACACTATGTTTTGATGTGACATAATCACATGCAGAAACCCCAATATTCTCAAAAGCTCTGATCGCATGAGAACATGGAATGTGCTATTATTTTTATTTCCCTCATTGACATGCTCTTTGCTTCTCATTAACAATGTGCATATTACATCCACAATCATGATACACATTGTTCTTGACTTTAAATATTTCACACCCCGAGGCTACCCCCTGGACGCAACATGGTGCTTAGTGTCATGAGTGACCCAAAGCTAACCCATGGCATGGCATATCTAAGTAAAACCAGTTTAAAGATATGTACTGTGTGGAAAACTAAAGCAATTAAATATCTTAAAGCGGGAAGAACCCAAATCAAATCTGAATATATAAGAATCTGGTTTAGTACTAACTGAATAACAATACTAAAAGTGCTGAATCTAGTCTATGTCTGAAAGCCATCTAACTTAATAGGAGTTGCTGGGACATGCCCCTAGCTAACTCTAGCAAAACTAAAAACTGAAGATAAATAATGAAATAAAGGAATGTCTATTGTCCCTGAACTATTGGAGACTTACCACTGAGCTGCTGAGTATGGACCGGAGGTCAAGTTAGGCGCGATCTGGATGCTGAGTGCCTGAACCTACATCATGAAATGATGTAGCACAAAAGTATGCGTCAGTACTTTGAATGTACTGAGTATGCAAGATACAAGCTGGACTGAACAATATATATATATATATATATATATAACAGAACATAAGAATAAACATACTAAACTGTAACTGAGAGTTGTACTGAATGCAGTGACCAAGTATAAATCATGAAATAACATGCTGATCTGAATACTGAACATGAGTACTAAATACAAGGTCAATGCACATGAATTTGACTGTGGGAGATACTACTAACTGACATACCCCAAGCTGAGCTAACTGTGGGGCCAACCTATAACCCTGGATGAAAGGGCGTTCATACCTTGCCAAGGGTACAAACGAGTCTGACGTGGATCCATTACTGATGTCCACAAGGGACAAGGAGGTGCAGCCTGGTATGACAGCTGATCCTTCAAACCTACAGTGGCGCCATAGTTCTGGGACTTTGGATTGCTACTAAGGGTCATAGCCTAAGCTGACAGCTAAGACCTCATCCCTAGTCCGCTCGGTACTAAGTCTAGTCCCAACTGAATATAAGCTAGCATGCAACTATAACACTTGATAACTCAAAATACTGATATAATCTAGGAATGCACACAACCAAGCTGTAGGATATGACATTCAAATTCTAAAATCTGATCATCTGACTAAGTCTGCCTAACATGTACAATCTATGGAGTACTGAAAATTACAATAAGTTAGGTTTCTAAATTCTGTACATAAACTATACTGATTCTCCAAGAAACATGGACTAAGCATTATATAATTCCATAACACCTGAATTGCAAGAATTCTCTAAGGTCTATGAACCCTAGGTTTTTAGCATTTATGGAGAACTGAAGGGATTTGACTGAGTGATAGGGACCTAATGGGTGAAAAGAACCCACTAGTGAAATCCCACATACCTGTATGAAGATTGTACAGTTGAACCTTTGGATTCTGAGAGAAACTTGGAGAAAACCCTTTTTGCCTTGTTCTTGAGAGAGAGCATTCTATTCTTGAGAGATTTGCTACGTATGAGTGATTTAGGAGTAATGAAAGATAAATAGAGTTAAAAACCCTTTAATTACTCCTAAAATGACTTAGAATCAGAATTAAAATAATTTGGAAAAGACTGGAATACCCCTGGGAAAGTTTAAAACTATCTGCAGAAAATTGTGCTCATGGACTACAGCTTGGTTGACGGACCATCTTTCTGAATGATGGACCGTCAACTGGAGCCGTAGTTCTTCCTGTGGGTTTCAGGGCCTCTGGTCCTAGGAACAATGGTTTAACAGGATGGTCCATCCTTCTGAACGATGGGCCATCGTTTGACCCATGGTTCCTGGGGATGGAATCTGGGGTCCTCTGATCCTAGAGAACCACGTGCATCAGGTCGAGCCGTGGTTCTAAACCAAGATCCGTGGTTTGACTTGTGGTCCCTGGGATCAGAGCTGAGGGTCTACTGGACTTGGGACTATAGCCTCAAATGATGGACCATTCTTCTGAACGACGGTCCGTTGTCTGAGCCGTGGTCCTTGGGGAGAACTGACAGGCTACTGGATCAGGGACTATGGTTACAATGATGGGACGGTCTTTTGAACGATGGTCTGTTGTTTGAACTGTGTTTCCTAGAAAGTTTCGAAATTTTTCTGAAATTATTTTCCTACTGGTTTTTTCTGAGCTGCCTGGGCTTGGAAGTCCTTGGGTTTTACAATATCTCCCCATTGGGATCATTCGTCCTCAAATGAAGACTGAACAACCTGAGTTTTGAGAGAAAGAGCTGAAATCTCTACCAACTGAGTACTATAAACTGATACCTGACTGAACTGAGTTCCATGAACATGCACATAAGCTGAAATGCAAGGAAAGCTGATGGAACAAAGTACTTGAGACTGAATTACACAAGAGTAAGCTGAGAGACTGAAGAGGAATTGTTACCTCAAGCTGAAACTGAGTCGGAGGGAAAGAGGTGAGGGTACTTGGACATCATGGATGCTTCTGCTTCCCAAGTATCTCCCCTTACGGACTGGTTCCTCCACAAAACTTTAACTGAAGCGACTTTCTTATTTCTCAGCCGACGAACCTGATGGTCAAGAATCTCAACTGGAACCTCCTCATAGGTAAGTCTATCCTTCACAACCACACTTTCTAAGGGGACAATTGATGTCGGATCACCCATACACTTCTTCAGCAAGGAAATGTGAAAGACTTGGTGAACAACTGTCAATTCTGCTGGCAACTCTAACCTATAAGCCACATTACCAACCCTTTTTAGGATCTTGTAAGGGCCTACATATCTGGGACTAAGCTTCCCTTTCTTGCCAAATCTCATCACACTCTTCATGGGTGACACTTTTAGGAAAACCAATCATCACTTTTGAACTCTAAGTCTCTTCTCCTAACATCTGCATAGGATTTATGATGACTCTGAGCTGTCTTAAGCCGGTCTCTGATGAGCTGAACTTTTTCCATAGCCTCATGAACTGAATCCGATCCAATCAAGGCTGCTTCACCTACTTTAAACCAACCAACAGGTGATCTATATTTGCTCCCATATAGAGCCTCATATGGGGCCATCTGAATACTGGAATTGTAGTTATATTGTAGGTGAAATCTATGAGAGGTAGGTGATCATCCCAACTACCCTTGAAATTGATCACACAAGATCTCAACATATCCTCTAAAGTCTGAATGGTACGCTCTGCCGGACAATCCATCTGCGGGTGAAATGTTGTGCTGAGCTTTACCTGAGTGCCAAGACTTTTCTGGAATGACTTCCATAAGTGAGATGTAAACTGAGGGCCTCTATTTGAGATGATAGACAAAGGAACTCCATACAGCCTGACTATCTTACTTA
The DNA here is from genome assembly GCA_003996215.1 of Jaltomata sinuosa. Lineage (NCBI taxonomy): Eukaryota > Viridiplantae > Streptophyta > Magnoliopsida > Solanales > Solanaceae > Jaltomata > Jaltomata sinuosa. The sequence continues at coordinate 92,365 of QJPP01004754.1, forward strand.
TGTAAAGCCTGGCATAATCTTCTGCTGAATCTGTAGTCTTGACTGCTAAGAAGTGAGTTGACTTGGTAATTCTATCCACTATTACCCAAATGGAATCGTGCTGCCTGCGAGTACGGGGTAGACCCATTATAAAATCCATGTTAACCACTTCCCACTTCCAAGTAGGAATGCTAATCTCCTGAGTCTTACCTCCTGGTTTCTGATGTTCTACCTTTACCTGCTGACAATTGGGACACTTGGCCATGAAATTCGTGATGTCCCTTTTCATGCCATTCCACCAATAGACTTCCCGTAGATCACGGTACATCTTAGTGGCACCTGGATGAATGGAATATCTGGAACTATGGGCTTCTGTAAGGATCTGCTGCCTTAACTTACCCACATTTTGAACACACAAGCGACCCTAGTAGCAAAGTACCCCATATCGCCCTTGGGAGAAAACCTCTACTCTCTGTTGATGAACTGCACCCTTCAACTGAAGCAATATAGGGTCACTATCTTGTTTCACCTTAACCTCTGCTGCTAGGGAAGATTCTGCTCTATTTTGAACTATCACACCACCTTCTAACGTGTCCATAAGGCTAACCCCTAAGCGAGCTAGTCTATGAACATCTCTGACTAGTTCTCTCTTTTCTTCCTCAACATGAGACACACTACCCATAGACAGTCTGCTGAGGACATCAGCCACTAAGTTGGCCTTACCCAGGTGGTAGAGCACATTTATGTCATAACCCTTGAGGAACTCAAGCCATCTCCTCTGATGAAGGTTCAACTCTCTCTGGGTGAACACACACATCAACATGGACACCATACAAATAGTGCCTCCAAATCTTTAGGGCAAACACCACCGCTGGAAGATCGAGGTCATGAGTCGGGTAATTCTTCTCATGGACCTTAAGACGTCTGGAGGCATAAGATATGACCTTACCCTACTACATTAATATACAGCCCAGGCCGACTCTGGATGCATCACAATAAACCACATAACTATCTGAACCCTCTGGTAGAGTCAAGATAGGAGTTGTAGTCAACCTGTTCTTCAGTTCTAAGAAACTCTGCTCACAATCATTTGACCACTGAAACATGACCTTTTTCTGAGTCAACTTGGTTAATGGGGTAGCTATGGATGAAAATCCTCCGATGAATCTTCGGTAATAACCAGCTAAACCCAAGAAACTTCTGATGTCAGTCGGAGAAGTGGGTCTGGGCCAGTCCTTTACTGCCTTGATCTTCTGGGAATCAACACGAATCCCTTCTTTGGATACCACATGACCAAGGAAAGCGACCGACTATAACCAGAATTCACACTTGCTGAACTTAGCGAATAACTGCCGATCCTTAAGAGTTTGCAGAATAACCCTCAGATGAGTCGCATGCTCCTCTTCATTTCTAGAGTAAATGAGGATATCATCAATAAAGATGATGACGAACAAGTCCAAATACTATTTGAACACCCTGTTCATTAAGTCCATGAAAGCTACAGGAGCATTGGTTAGTCCAAAAGATATAACAACAAATTCGTAGTGACCATACCGAGTTCTGAAGGCTGTCTTCGGGATATCACTATTTTTGACTCTGAGCTAATGATAGCTGGATCTGAGGTCTATCTTAGAGAAATAACTGGAACCCTGAATCTGGTCAAAAAAGTTAGCAATCCTGGGGATAGGATATTTGTTCTTGATTGTGACTTTATTCAATTGATGATAGTCTATGCACATCCTGAGAGAACCGTCTTTCTTACGCACGAACAATACTAGAGCACCCCATGGAGAGATGCTGGGTCTGATGAAGCCTTTATCTAAAAGGTCTTTCCACTGATCTTTCAATTCCTTAAGCTCAGTTCCATTCTGTAAGGAGGAATTAAAATAGACTGGGTATCTGGAAGGAGATCAATTCCGAAGTCAATTTCCCTTTCTGGGGGAACTCCGGGAAGATCTTATGGGAACACTTCTGGAAACTCACTGGCTACTGGGACTGACTCAAGAGTTGGGGTTTCGGAGTTTGAGTCCTTAACCCGAACTAGATGATAGATGTACCCTTTGGAAATCATCTTTCTGGCCTTAAGGTAGGAAATGAAATGACCTACATGTGCTGAACTACTACCCTTCAACTCTAGGATCGACTCATTAGGAAACTGAAACCAAATGATCCTAGTTCTACAATCGACTGAGGCATAACAAGAGTGTTACCGATCCATGCCTAGAATGATATCAAAGTCTAACATTTCTAATTCTATAAGATCTGCTGAGGTGACTTTCTGGGAAACTGTGATTGCGCAATTTTTGTGTACCCATCTAGCTATAACTGGGTCACCAACTGGAGTAGAGACTTAGAAGGGTTCTAGGAGAGTTTCTGGACTGACAACAAAGTTTACTGCTATATATGGAGTTATAAAGAAAAGTGTAGCCCCCAAGTCTAACAATGCAAAAACATCAATATTAAATACTCGTAACATACCCGTGACCACATCAGGAGAATCTTCCTGGTCCTGAGAACCCTGAAGTGCATACAACCTGTTCTAGTGCTGACCGCCACCTATACCAGATGAGGCACCCTGCTGAGTAGGGCGACCTCTGGGAGCTGCTGCAGAACTGTTCTGAGTCTGAGGGCGAACATCCTTAACCTTCTGAGAAGCTATGGGACAATCCCTCATCATGTGGCTGGCTTACTACATCCAAAGCAATTTTCGCTGCCTGCTATGCACTCACCTTGGTGGTTCTTACCACACTTTTTACACATCAAATTAGTGCGCCCACTAGTATCCAAACCTTGGGACTTGGAGCTAGACGCTCTACCCCATCAGTCCTTCCTGAACTTAGGCACTGGGGCACTAGCAGAAGATAGAGCTGGTGCTGAATTTTTCTGTCGATACTGAGAGAGATTTCCATCCTCTGACCTCTATTTAAAGTGGCTATACTCATCTGTCCTAGCCCTCTTAGCATCACCTCCCATTTTCTTGATCTTTTCCTCCTCAATCTGTTGAGCATAAGTAAATAACCTAGAGAAGTCCATTTCCTTCACAAGCATGGTTGTCTTGCATTCCTTGACCACATCATCAGACACACCCGACATGAACTTGCTTATGCGAGCTCAAGAGTCATCTACTATCGCTGGAGCATACTTGGATAACTATGTAAACTTCAGAGCATAGTCCTGTACACTCATGTAATCTTGCCTCAAGTTGATGAATTCCTGAACCTTAGCTTCCCTGAGCTCTAGTGGAAAAAATCTATCCAGGAAAGCAGTCCAGAATATATCCCAAGTCACTGGTCTTGCATTGGTACAACGGGATTCCTTCCACTATTGGTACCAAGTGTAGACCACTCCATTTAGCTGATAAGCGGCCAAGTCTGCACCCTTGACTGAAGAGACACCCATAATGTCAGTGACCTTTTGGATGTCCTCAAGGAACTCTTGGGGATCCTCTTCTGACTTGAACCCATGAAACTCTACAGGGTTCATCCGAGTGAAGTCCCAAATTATGGCTGCAGCAGCATTGACCTGAGGTAGAGTTGGTGCGACAGGTTGCTGGTTGACCTGAGTGGTCATGGCTTGAGCGAGCACTTGAAAGGCAGCCCAGAATTTGTCAAGCGTAACCTGCTTGTTTAAGGGGTCTTTTGGGGCTGTTGGATAGTTCCTAGCGTTAGCTCTTCTTGGAGCATTTTTCTGAAAGCAAAGAGCACGAGTTAGAATAGAGAGAGACCAATTAGAGTTCACACTCTATAGCATGAGATGGAAAAGAAAGAAGGGGAGTTATTCTTAATAACATCTCATAGCCCCTCCTTCATAAGTGTGGCTCACTTCACACCCAGGAAGAAAACTCTACTTGATGCTGCTTTCAGACATCCTAGGACACTTGAACCTTATACTCTGATACCAAGTTTGTTATTCCCCAAGGCTACCACCCGGATAACCCATGGCATGGCATATCTAAGTAAAACTAGTTTAAAGATATGTATTGTGTGGAAAACTAAAGCAATTAAATATCTGAAAGCGGGAAGAACCCAAATAAAATTTGAATATATAAGAATATGGTTTAGTACTGACTGGATAACAATACTAAAAGTGCTGAATCTAGTCTATGTCTGAAAGCCATCTAGCTGAATAGGAGTTACTGGGACATGCCCCCAGCTAACTCTAGCAAAACTAAAAACTAAAGATACATACTGAAATAAAGGCATATCTATTGTTCCAGAACTATTGGGGACTCACCACTGAGCTGTTGAGTACAGACTAGAGGTAAAGTTAGGCGCGATCTAGATGCAGAGTGCCTGAACCTACATCATGAAATGATGTAGCATGAAAGTATGCATCAGTACTTTGAATGTACTGAGCATGCAGGATACAAGCTGGACTGAACAATATATATATATATATATATATATATATATATATATATATATAACTGAACATAAGAATAAACATGCTGAACTGTAACTGAGAGCTTTACTGAATGCAGTGACAAAGTATAAATCATGAAATAACATGTTGTTCTGAATACTAAATATGAGTACTGAATACAAGGTCAATGCACATGAATCTAACTGTGGGAGATACTACTAACCGATATACCCCAAGATCAGCTAACTGTGGGGCCAACCTATAACCCTGGATGGAGGGGCGTTCATACCTTGCCAAGGGTATAAACGAGTCTGACGTGAATCCACTGCTGATGTCCACAAGGGACAAGGAGGTGTAGCCTAGTTTAACAACTGACTCCTTCAAACCTACGGTGGCACCATAGTTGTGGGACTTGGGGATTGCTACTAAGAGTCATAAACTAAGATGACAGCTAAGCCCTCATCCCTAGTCCACTCGGTACTAAGTCTACTCCCAACTGAATATAAGCTAGCATGCAACTATAACACTGAATAACTCAAAATACTGATATAATCTGAGAATGCACACAACCAAGCTGTAGGATATGACATTCAAATTCTAAAATCTGATCATCTGACTGAGTCTGCCTAACATATATAATGTATGGAGTACTGAAAATTACAACAAGTTAGTGTTCTAAATTCTGTACATGAACTATACTGATTCTCCAAGAAACATGGACTAAGCAGTATATAATTCCATAAAATATGAATATCAAGAATTCTCCAAGGTCTATGAACCTTAGGTTTTTAGCATTTATGGAGAACTGAAGGGATTTGGTTGAGTGATAGGGACCTAATGGGTGAAAGGAACCCACTAGTGAAATCCCACATACCTGTATGAAGATTCTACGGTTGAACCTTTGGATTCTTAGAGGAACTTCAAGAAAACCCTTTTTGCCTTGTTCTTGAGAGAGAGCGTTCTGTTCTAGAAAGATATTCTAAGTATGAGTGATTTAGGAGTAATGAGGGCGAAATAGAGTTAAAAACCTATTAATTACACCAAAATGACTTAGAATCGAAATTAAAATAAATTGGAAAAGACTGGAATACCCCTAGGAAAGTTTAAAAGAATCTGCAGAAAATCATGCTCAAGGACTACGACTTGGTTGACGGACCATCCTTCTGAATGACAGACCATCAACTGGAGCCGTGGTTATGCCTGTGGGTTTCAAGGCCTCTGTTCCTAGGAACAATGGTTCAAAAGGACGGTCCATCCTTCTGAACGACGGGTCGTCATTTGACCCGTGGTTCCTGGGGCTGGAATCTGGGGTCCTCTGATCCTGGGGAACCACGTGCATCAGGTCAAGCCGTGGTTCTGAACCACAATCCGTGGTTTGACTCGTGGTCCCTGGGATCAGAGCTTAGGGTCTAATGGACTTGGGACTAAGGCCTCAAATGATGGACCGCTCTTCTAAACGATGGTCCATTGTCTGAGTCGTGGTCCCTGGGGAGAACTGATAGGCTACTAGATCAGGGACTATGGTTCCAATGATGGGCTGGTATTTTGAACGATGGTCCATTGTTTGAACCGTGGTTCCTGGAAAGTTTGGAAATATTTCTGAAATTATTTTCCTACTGGTTTTTTCTGAGCTTAACTTGGGCTTGGAAGTCCTGGGGTGTTACAAAATATGTTATCTATCTGAAGATAATTGATGAGGGTGTGTCTAGATGCCTTTAACCCATTTTTCTCAAACTGTTTGTATGGATTTGACATTCATTGTTATTGCTTCACCAATAGTCGTCTTGCATAAGTAGAACTACTAAAAAATGCTCCACAACCTAACTATAAGTCACTCACACCATTGCAGTAACTAGTAAGCCCCTAGCAGACTTTAATAAGTCACTGAATGACTCAAAGCTATTCGTTATAAGCATGCTCTATCTCATACCTTCATCCTTTTGTAAGGTCCATTTTTAGAGATCAATATTCATCAACCACCAGTAGGCTTCCTTATTGATATCTCTGATCAATTGTATTGTTTCAAGGAACTTCTTTTCCTGGTGATATATTGCAACTTACCATAGAAGATTGTTCAAATATATATTGTTAAATTCTCTTTGATAACTGGCCTTCAAATTCCTTAAATTGTAGCGGTGGTGGACAAATGGAGCTTGCCAATTATGTTATTCATACATGTTAGCAAGTATGGATAATACCTCACCCATTTGAATATTAGATTGACTCATTTTTTTGGGATAACACTAAGAGCTTAATATGTTAGGGAAGATGTTTTATGAGGTATTTTGATTGCACAATGGTTGTATGTTAAGATTTGAAGTCAAACAAGTTTCAAACTAAAAGTCGGGGAAAGTTATTGTAAATTCCATTAAGAAATTCTCTAAAAATTTGGGTCAAATATCTTGAAGAATTTCTCCCAATATATAAAGAGTTATAAGTCTCCCAACCTATCAAATCTAAGGACTACTAGTCTAGTTTCCAATGCACTAAACCGTTTGTCTATATGACTTCAGGATAGAGCGATATTCATATTTTGTGAGACTGCACAAGCAGACCGTCGAGGCAGGTCCCCCTAGCCCCTAAGTCGGTGATGACTTATATAGTAGCCTCTTATTCATTTTTATTCCATAGAAACCATGAGAAAACCCCCCATAAATCAGAACCCAAGCCTCTAAATCCTCCATGGACTTTGATGTTTTCAATTCATAAATTTAATGGAAGTTTCTCTACATCCGAGCTCATCGTCATAGTATAGTTTTCTCAGTGATTTTGGCTTCGTTTGTTTCTACTGCAAAGAGGCTATTCATGGAGTGTATATTTATCTAGTGTTATCATCTTATTATTAAAAGGTAAGAGTTCTAGATCCTCTACTCATTCACAATTTGAGCTTTCGAATCAATTCCCAAGAGCAACTTATCATTATTGGCATATTTGTCATGTTTTCTTACCCTATATTGTTACAGCTCGTGGTGGGTTCTTCTAACATCTTGTTTTTCTTGGGATTACAAAGATTTTTCTTGACGTAATCTTCCTTCTACTACCCTTTGTAACACTCCAGAATATAAACCAGTTACTTGACTGTACTTATCAGCAAAAATTGCAGGAAATATCAAGTTTCCAGAAACCACAGTCAAGATCACGGACTGTAGTTCAGAACCATGACCCATGATCTTACATGTGGTCTAGTCTTCAGTGTTGGTCCCCCTTCAGTCTACAGGTAACTTCATGAACCATGGTTTGAAAAAACGAACCATCCTGTCACTCGTGGACTTGGTCATCATAGAGGTTCTAATTTCCTACCTCAGAACCACAGATGGGACCACAAATCTTAGTTTAAAACCACGGTCCGTCTTGTCAACTGTGGTTCCCTTTTATTTGAGGACCCTCAGTTCAGGGTCTAGAAACCACGAGTAAGACCAGGAGTCATAGTTTAGAACCACGAGTCATAGTTTAGAACCATGGTCTATACTGTGACTCGTGGAATCACCAGACCAGAGAACCCCCAAAACTCAAGGACAGAATCACGACTTAGTTGATGGTCCATCATTTAGAACCACGGTCCGTTGACCAATTCGTGGATTGATGTTCCAAGAATTTTAATAGTTTTCATTTAAAATTCCCAGGGTTATTCTAGACTTTTCCTGCCTCTTTTAAGGCCTAAGCTACATAATTTTAACTCATCTAAGACTAATTAATAAGCCTATAACTACCTAAAACCCTTATTCCCTCAGTTAGAATCAATACTTAGAAAAATTTGGAGAAAAGAAACGCTTCTTCCTCTCAAGAACAAGAAGAAGGGTTTTCTCAAGTTCATGCTTCAATCCCAGGATTTCCTCCATAGATTCTCTTCCAGGTATGTGGAATTTCATCAATAGCTTTCTTTCAACCATTGAGTATCTAGATAAAGCTTAGTTCTTCAGATTTCAATCAGCCCTTAAAACCTAGGGTTCTTAAATTCCATGAATGTATTATGTTCAGTTCCTATGGTTGTATATAATATTCATTACTAGTTCTCTTGGGAACCTAGGATATCCATATGCTCATAACTCTACAGCCTTAATATGTTGATAATTTTAGTACTTTAAACGTATGCCAACTAAATAGACATTAGAACCAGTTATATTATGGGCTTAGAATGCTATCAGTTTTAAGTAATATTATTATTATGCATTCTCAGATTGAAAATAGTATTTGATCTATCCCTGTTTTGGTTGCATTTGTTGCTCAAAAATTCAGTTGGGAGTAGGCTTAGCACTGAGCGAACAAAGGGATGAAGGCTCACCCGTCAATTTAGGCTGAGACCTTTAGTAGAAGTCCCAAAGTACCACAACTACGGCGCCACTATAGGTTTTAAAGGGGTCATCTGTCAGATTAGGCTTGACACCCTAGTCCCTTTGGATATCAAATTAGTGGATCCATGCCAGGCTAAGTTTGTACCCTTTGCATGGTATGAACACCCTCCCAACAAGGGTTATAGGTTAGCCTTAAAGTTAGCTTAGCTTGGGGTATGTCAGTTAATAGTAGCTCCCACAGTTCAAATTCAATACATGCATTGACCTTATATTCAGTACTCAGTTGTTCAGTTCAGTTCAACATGTTTATAGTTCATGTTAAATAATTGGTTATTGCATCAACTTATCTTTCAGTTTCATGTTCAGTAATCATACATACAGCTTTTACATATATCCTGCATGATCAGTACATTCCAAGTACTGACACATTCTTTTATGCTACATCTTTTCATGATGTAGGTTCATGGGTTCAGTATCAAGACCGCACTTAGATTGAATTTCTCAATGTTCTTAGCAATCAGTTGGTGAGTCCTCATAGTTTGAGGGCAATGCCGTATTTACTTATTTCAGCCTTTATTTTTAGTTTTTAGACTTATAGAGTTAGCTGGGGACTTTTCACAAGAACTCACTTCAGTTAGAGGCTTTCAAAAATAGTACTAGAATCAGCTCTTGCGGTCAATGTTTATTCAGACTATTATCATATTTACTTATATATTTTTAGATGATTATTGGATTATTTCTTTTCAAACTTATTTTATTAAATCAGTTTAGATTTTGTACAATTAGTATTTTATTCAGTAATGCCTAGTCATGCCAGACCATGGGTTAGCTTGGGGTCACTTATGACTCTGAGCATCGTATTGCTTCTAGGGGGTAGCTTCGGGATATGACAAACTTGGTGTCAGAGCATCAGTTTCAAGTGTCCTAGGGTGTATAAAATCCATGTCAAATAGAGTCTTCCTCATGAGTGTGAAGCACGCCACACTTATAGGGAAGAAGCTACAAGACATTTCTAGGAAAAACTTCCCTTCTTTCTTTTCCATCTCGTGCTATAGTGTTTGAACTCTATTTAATCTCCCTCTAACTGTTGTTCTTGGCGTTACGAAAAATGCCTCCTAGAAGAGCAAACATAAGGGGAATTGAGAATAGAAATGGTAACAAATAAACACTTCCAGCTCCATTAGGCTGTGGCACCAGCCCCACCTCAGAATAACTCCGCAGCAGCTAGAGTTCAAGATTTCACTCGAATGAATCCTCCAGAGTTCCATGGTTCCATGTCTGAGGAGGATCCAAAGGAATTTCTTGAGGATATTCAGAAGGTGACAGAAATTACAGGTGTCACTCCAGTCGAGAGTGCAGACTTAGCCGCTCACCAGCTAAAAGGAGTAGCTCATACCTGGTATCAGTAGTGGAAGGAGTCTCGAGGTGGTAATGCAGGCCCAGTGGATTGGAATCAGTTCAAGACTACATTTTTGGATAGGTTTTTCCCACTTGAATTCAGGGAAGCCAAGGTCCAAGATTTCATCAACTTAAGGTAAAATGATACGCAGTTTACTCAATTGTCTAAGTATGCTCCAACGATGGTAGCTGATTCTAGAGCCCGCATGAGTAAGTTTATGTCCAGTGCATCCGATGAGTTAGCCAAGGAGTGTAGGGCTGCTATGATGGTAAAAGAGATGGATATCTCTAATTTGATGACTCAAACCCAACAAATTGAAGAGGAAATGATCAAAGAGCGGGGAGGAGATAATAAGAGAGCTAGAACAGGTGACTTCAACTATTCTCAGTAGAGGTCAGATGGTTGTAACCGCTCTCAATTCTGCTAGAAATCTTCAACTCCAGCCCAATCTTCTACTAGTTCCCAGTGCCTATGTTCAGACAAGATCGAAGGGATAGGGCGCTAGGCTCTAAGTCCCAAGGTAGTGTCACTAATGGGCGTACTCATTTAGTTTGCAGGAAGTGTTGTAGGAACCACCAATAAGAGTGTATAGCGGTAGTAGGAATTGTTTTGGGGTTTGGTAAGACAGGCCACAAAATGAAGGATTATCCAGTAGCTTCTCAGAAGGGCAAGGATACTCGCCCACAAAATTAGGCTAATTCTACAGTAGATCCAGCAGGTTGTCCAACTCAGCAGGGTGCCTCTTCTAGTGTAGGTGGTGGTCAGTGCCAAAATATGAGGATTCTCCTGATTTGGTCATGGGTACATTACGAGTCTTTTATCTTGATGTATATGCATTGTTAGATCCTGGAGCTAAACTTTCTTTTGTGACTCCCTATATAGCAATAGACTTTGGTGTTAGTCCAGGAATCCTCCCAGAACCCTTCTCAGTATTTACTCCTGTTGGTGACTGATAAGTCGGTAATCTACCAACTTATTGAGTCTGTATCAATGAATTATTGCTATGTTTTGAATAGATTTAGAGGTTCTTATAGCCTTTATTGATGTATATGCAGGTACTTTTGATAAATGACGAGAAACAAGGAAATGGACACAAAAAATAGCTCAAAAGGAGTGAAGTGTGAAGTGTTCAGAAAAGCTAGAGATTCTGACCTAAAATGCGGTGGCCGTGCGACATGCATAAGTTTAGGTGCAAACCGCACCTCCTCCGCATAAAGTTGCAAAAGCTATTGAAGAATCTGTTAAGAGGTGCGATCGATGTGCGATGCGCATATTCTAAGGTGTGAACCGCAACCTCTTCGTATGAAGCTCCTAAAGTCAGCTGAAGTTATTGGTCCAACTAATAAAGATAGTGTGTGACGCGCACATCAAGATGTGTGAATCGCACATCGCGCCGCACACCACCCGAAAGGGAAATTTTGTCCTAAATTTTAGTGAAAATTTGGAAAACTATAAAAGGCTAATTTAGGCACAATTATAAAAATATACTTCAGTCCTGAAAATTTTAGATAGCTTTTTGCTTTGAGAATAAGTTTTTCTCTCTAAAGAGGAGAGGGTTTGAATCCATTCTCTTGGTTAACCATTTGTGTACTCAAATTGAGCTTAGAATTTGAGATTCAGCTCCAATGAAGAGGATTATGACTTACCCATTTGGTATATCTCTCTCATTTGCTATGAGTGGCTAATTTCTCTTGTTTAGGGGTGTGTTGATAATTGGTGCTTGACAAATGGGTGTGGGTGTTGGTAATTAATCCTTATAATTGCTTATTTTACATGGGTCTAGTAGTTTCACCAAGTTTCAATCCTATAATTAGTGGTTGTAAACATTAATTTTTATTACTTGACTATGTGATTGCTTGAAAGAGGATTTCATGGTTTCAAATGTGAAATTACTAGTGGGAACTTGGGACTCCATCGAGATTTGAGGCTAGAAATAACTCTTATCGAAGAAATCACCCACTTAAGGGTCTAAGATAGATATAGTGTGACCTCCCCAAGCTTAGATTGGTTGTTTGTCGATCAAACCGATGAGTCTCTAACCGAGATCATCGGATATTTGGTTGTTGATCGAAAGATAGCAATCCATACCCATGACCAATGCTACTCATGTCAATAAGTAAGAATAAGTGTGAATTGATAATCACCCTATCCCATGATTAAATCCCCATCGAATACACATCCATAGTCGCCTACTCAAATTGGTACACCCGCTTTCGTTTATTTGCTTTAATTTGAATTGTGATTGTAGTGATAACATCCCAATTCCCCAAACCATTTACTTTTCATGTTTAAGCACCTACTCTCATTTTGAAATTACTTCAATACACTCTTTATTTAGCTAGCTCCAAGTCCCTTAGGTATGACCCCGACACTCATAGGAAATTATAGATTTTATTTTACTACACGATCGTCGTGAACTCCAACTTTGGGGAGCACGATTTGAGCATTCATCAAAAATTGCATCATTGCCGGGGACTTGAGTTGATAGTTTTTTTGATTGTTGATTTGAAGTCACTTTAAGAGTGTGTGTTTCTTTTACTTTTGTTTGTTGTTTGTGTTGTGATTAAGCAGGCTAGCCTATGAACGAGGTCGACGACAATGAGAGCATTGACAACTTTATGGAGGCCGACGAGGTTGAGCCTATGATGCAAGGGGGTGTGGGTGTAATGCTCCGTGGGGGTCTTCATTCACCTACCTCCCATGGTGGGAAATGATGTCTTTCATGTGACTAGAACTATGCTATACTTAATCCAAATGAAGGGCCTATTTGGTGGAGCAGCACATGAAGATGCCAACATGCACATTTAGAATTTTGTGGAGATTGGCCAATCGTTAATTTTTCAACATATCTCTTTAGAGTCCGTCTGATTATGCCTATTTCCTTTTTCCTTGATGGGGGAAGCCACAGCGTGGTTGGAAGAGTTGTTGGATGACTTTATCACATCTTGGGCCAAGTTGGTTGAGGAATTTACATCGAGATTTTCCCCTCCTTCTCGAATGATGAAGTTAAGAGATGAGATTACCAACTTTAGGCAGCTCCCGGATGAGCCTCTACATGAAGTTTGGTTAAGGTTAAAAAAGAAGCTTCTCTTATGTCCGAACCATTAGTTGTCAAATTATGTATTGCTACAAAGCTTCTATCGGTCATTGAACTCTTTAAATAAGTTGGTGGCTGATAACCTTGGAGGTGCAACCTTCATGGAATTAGAGTTTCCTATTGCCTCGACTTTGTTAAAGCGAATGACAAAAACAAATCAAGCTTGGCATTCAAGAGAAGCCGATGTACCAACTTTGGGAGGACCCTCATCCATCTTAGTTAATGAAATGAGGAAGAAGTATGAGGAGCGTGATGAGGAGCGTGATGAGACAATGGACAAAATGATGACCAAGCATGTAATGGGAGTTGGTGGTGCTAAGACAGTGAATGCAGTGAGTACACCAGAAATCAAAGCGAGTGATGATGAGTTAATGACAGTGGTTGATGGCAAACTGTTCTTTGTGTTGGCAGGTTTTCATCCCAGGTATTATCGCTCGAGGGAGGAGAACCAAGGTTGGATTTGAGACAAAAAAACAGACAGAAATTAGCAGGATAGAGACAAGGATGGTGATCATTTCAATCACTGGAGTTCGAATCCCTATATCCCTCCAATCAAGGCAAACTCTCTCTACCAACTGAGCACAAGCAATCCCGGCCATTCCAAGTTGGAGGATATGTTGTCCTTGGTTCTTAAAAAGGTGAATACCACAAATGCGGGAGTGAGCGACCTAAATAGTGAAGTCTCAACACTTCATCAATTTGTAAGCTCCCACTCAGCCTTGATCAAGCATCTTGAGGTCCAAATGAACCACCTCTCAAGCAAAACGAACACAACGATAAAAAGGACGTTGCCTAGCGACACCATCACCAACCCAAAGAATGATTGATTGAGGTTGTATCATCTTATTACGATGTTAAATCAAGCACTGCTTGGGAGGCAACCCAAGTTTCTTTATTTGTTTTTGGTAATGTTTTGTTATTTTTTGTTTGTTTGTAAGGAATGCATGGATGGAAAAATGAACAAGGAAAAACAGGGCAAAAATGGGCTGTGCACCGGACTGTGCGGACTACACAACCAATTGTGCGTGTCGCACAACACACTACATGCCAAATCAGAGTACCTGATAGAAATTTGAAAAATTAGAGGCGACGTGCGTTGGGCCGTGCAGACCGCACGAGCCCAAGTGCGTGTCGTACCTCAATCGCATGGCAAAACAAATACCTGGGCAAACCAGGGGAGAAAAGGGGGCGATGTGCCAAACGCCATGCGGTCCGCACCAAGGCTGGTGCGAATCGCATGTCACAGCACACATAAGGTAAATTTGATTTTTAATTGACCTAACCCATTGACCGACCCAACACGGCTAAACTTTTCTTCTTCTTTTCTTTTTAAAACCACCTCTCTTCTCCTTCTTCCACCATATTTTATCTCAAACACTCAAAATTCTCTCCGAAAACCTTCCATAAACCTTTTTACTTTTCCCAAAATCTCCTTCTCTTCTCTCCCAACCATTTCCATTGCTATACCACCACTGCCGCCATCGTTCTTCGATGAGGTCTACTTGGGTTACCATTGTTGAAGTCTAAAAAGCTTAAATTTTTACTCTTCTCTTTGTAATCTTCACTTGTGATAAGTTCCCCGATATTAAATACTTGTTTTATAGAGGTTGAGAGCTCATATTCTGAAGAATGCTTAGTAGAATTATCATGTTGGTTTTGGGTGAGATCCAAAAATTTTGGGTCCCCAATTTTGAGTTGTGTTGATAATATTGCTTTGTGTCAACTTGGTAGAACCTAAATCTTGTTAATGCACGTTGATTGGTAGTAATTTTTAGCCTCAAAATATATGCTTGGTGTGAAGTCTGAGTAACCCACTCGTGACTAACAAATGATTTGGCCCGATGATAGATTGGGTGATGTCGTTCTTAAAGGCAAATCATCGATTGACATGAGGTTTTGATTGAAAATTTATTCTTGAGGCTGAATTTTGCTGATTGTATACCCATGATTCTTGTTGAGCATTATATTTGGGGTGTATGATCTTATGCGGGGAAGGGTTAATTATTGTAAAATTGTTGGTACCCATGGTTGCAAGTGAGGTCTTGATGTTCCCAATGATAGACGGGGTAACGTCCATCTTAAGGGAAGTCGTTGAGTTCCTTTCTTGCTTGTTGTTATGTTAATGGAAACCCGGGGAAGTCTGATTACCCAAAAATTATGGTCATGATATCCCTTGTCCCTCTTTGTTCATTGTTGATTGGTTTGTTGAGTAGTGCCAAGTGCCTAAGCACATCTTACTCTACGGATCACATGCAGAATTCACAAGAACACAAGGAACCAAAATTCCAATAGTGCCTTTGTGCATTTCACATGCGATGCATAGATCTTGATGTGCGAGTCGCACAAGGCATCACACCATATTGAAAAGAATATCTAGCTCACTGTTTCGAGGGGCGACGACTGGTGTGACGCGCACTTTGGATTGTGCGAATCTCACCAGCGTCGCATATCTACGAAAAATCCCTGTAGGTTTCTGTTTGCTTATGCGATAGCACATGCAATGTGCACTCTCTCTGGTGCTTTTCGCATGTGGTCTGCACAAGCCGACAGTCACCTACTTTGTTATTCTAAGTCTGTTGCATTCCATCCATTGTAGTTTGCTAACTTCTTCTTAGGTTTTGTTTTTGTTTTTGGCTCACAATCGCTGTATGCAGAACATATTTTCTAGCAGGAGAAAAATGGGAGGTCAACCTAGGCAAATGATTGTAGCAGAAGAATCAAAGCTTCCCTTCGGGGTGGAAGGCATGAAGGCCTACTATAAGTGGGATAAGAATAGAACATTCATTATGGAGCAAAGTTTTAACTTGGGGGAAGTTGGGAGTGAGCTGCCCAAAATGCACCAACAATTTACTAATCAAGAGTGGGAGCTATTCCAAGATATACCCGGGAGATACTAGGAGGAGATAGTCTGAGAATTCTTTGCGGCCTATCAAGCCACACAAGATTCCAAGGCTTACAAATAAAACAAGGAGAAATTCCCCAACTTAAATGGAGTTGTTTCCCGGGGAAAGAAAGTTTTGGTTACCCCAGCTGCCATTAATGCTATCTATTATGGTCATACAATAGAGCCTACTCTTGCACTTCTAGCTAGGTTGATGGTTGTATCAAACTAATATCAGGAGACTATCCCCGTTATTGCTCAAGATGTCCCTCTTTGGTCCACTATGGGGGGAAATATTTCAAAGAGGTCCCTGATATTTGAGGCTCATCTTTGGTATGATATTATTTGCAATAGTTTCTTGCCTTCCTAAAATGATCAGAAGATAACATAAGATGAGGCCATTCTAATTACGACCATTATGACTGGGGAGCATGTGAACTTTGGGGAAATAACGGCTATGGTGATAAGGAGAAAAGCTCATCGAGGAAATGACTCCTTCCCCTTTCTGGTGCTTATTACTAAGCTTTGTTCTATGGCAGATGTCCCCACTCTCAGGTGCGATAAATTCACTCATGCTATTGGCACTATCGACCTTGATAAGAAAACAGACAGGGATGCCCTCAGGTTTAAAAGACAAAGGATTGAGCAGTTAAGTGGGGTTGACAGTGATGAGCTTTATACTAGAGGAGATGCCTCATCTTCCTCCCGGACTATTTCAGAGGCATACCCACATGCCCCTGCACCCTCTATAACCAAAAGTAGCCTTCAAGAAATGGTGGACAAAACTCACAGCCATGAGCGGTAGCTGGCCGACCTAGCCATGAAGCTACCCGGTATAATAAATAAGGTTGTTAAAGATGCAGTGCGAGGGGTAATGGATATCTTGAACTCAGTGTGAAAGAGGGTCGACGTCATATAGGGGTCAATCAAAACACTGCAAGATGATGTTCGCAAGGTTAAAGGTAAAGTTCAGGTGGTAGAAGCAGATTTGACCACCTTGCCTCCACCTTGTTCCATTCTCGAACCCTTGGATAGCTTGTTGGCAGCCTATGCAGATGATCATGATGTGCAGCCTAGAAATGAGGATCAAGAGCTAGATGATGATCAGAATCCTGATTTTAAGAGGGTTCTCCATGACTCCACACTTTCTGCGTACTCCTGAAAGGTGGTGCTGGACCGAGTGGGAGAGCCTCAGATGAGGAGACAGCTACAGATGATGATGATGATGAGGCTTAGTCCTCCAGGGAGTTCCACCCTCTTCCTATTAATCTATTACCATTGAGGGCAATGCTATTTTTATGGGGAGGGGGGTGGCTTTACTTGCTTTTGTTGGTGCCCGTGAGTGGGCTTGATATACTAGTTTTTATTGCCCTTGTTGGGCCTTGGTGACATTTTGCTAAATTTTATTTGGCCCTTTTCGGGCGTATTTTGGTTTATTTGTGATGCTATTGCCCTCACCGACCCTTTTGATTATGTTTTTTTTATTTTGAGCTTATCTGTGCCCTCGCCGGGCTTGATTTTCGTTGATTGAGATTGTGTTGCCAGGTTGGTCTTACATGCCCCATTGTTTCACTGCCCGTGCTTTGCAAATGCACTAAAGGCCTACGCCAAGTCTTGTTTTTAAATGAATCATGATCACGTAATTTGGATATCTCCTTGTTAATAGTAGTTTAGAAATAAAGTCTGAGGGTTTTCTTAATACCACAGTTCTTTCCCAAGGAGCAAAAGTTTTGATTATTTTCTTTTTCTTTTGTTTTGTTTTTGTGTCAAACCGGGTTGGTGTTTCCCTATGATAGATTGAGAGGTGACTTTCTTAAGGGAAAATGTCAAGTTTTAGTTTTAGAATTGAGTCCGTAGTTGCTTATCTCAAAATGGGCCCACCAAAAATTTGTCTTGGCAAATTATTTTAAAAATAAAAAGAAGAAGGGAAATGAACTTTTGAGGAAAATCATTCCCTTATCATGACTTTCACACTCTTTCTTTTGCTTGATTAACTCACAAATGAGTGTGTAATAAACTCGAAATAGCTTATCGAAAATCATTTGTCCCAATTGATTTTGAGACTAATGAAAGAAGTCTTGTGGTATGATGCCTTGTGTGGTGAGGCTTTACCTTGATTCTTGTGCATAAGTGTCTTCTAGAACATTCCCCGAATGTGGTTCAAGGAAAAATTCTAGGTGTGGCCAAGCTTGGAAAATGACCTTATGCTCTTTTTGACAGCCACTTCACCCAAATGACTTTCCATGACATCAATCCTAGTAACCCCCTTTGAGCTTGTGACCGTTCTTTGGCTCCTTGTTTACACCTTGACCTTTTGGGAACCTCTATCTTGTCACCCGTCCTCCCTAATTGCTTGAAAATAAAATGTAGGCTAAAAGCCTAAGTTTGGGAGGGATGAAGGATAACATAGGCAAATGCCTAAGTTTGGGGGTGTATGCGATCAAATGAGGAGAAGAAAAGAAGTGCACTCAAAGTGCAAGGTAGCACTCAAAAGTTCAATCCAATGAGCAAAATGAAAAGCAAAAATAGGTGCTACCAAACAAAGGTGATACAAAGAGTTTGAATGATCATGAGTAAAAAGGATAAATCTTGGGTTGTGTGAGGGAGAAATAAGGTGAAGTTGAAATTTGAAAATGTGAGCGGTGTTCGAAATGAGAACAAAGAGCATTAGGGAGGTGTAACCACTTGAACCAAATCAAATCCTCACCTTAGCCCTAGCCGACATCGTATACCCCAATTCCTTGGTGATTCTGAGCTTGGCTACCCTACATTAGTGGCGTTATATATGAAGGGCAAGCCTATGGTTCGACACGTATGTACTTGAACTTCCTTGAAAGAGTGAGAGTCTTTTTGGTTCTCCCATAATCCCGATTATTTGTGAATTAAATGATTGTGAGTGAGATTCTCTCTTGTGGTGAGTGGAATCATGTACTCGAATTGAAACATGAGGTCTCTATTTCAATTAAGAGGAATGAAGTAGTCAAGTTGTGTGGCAAATCTCGAGGAAAACCTTGACGGTCCATGCCAATGACTTGAGAAGCTTAAATGTCTTGTTTTGAATGACAAAATTCCCTTAATTTTAAATGAGAATGAAGTTCTTTTTAGAAAAGGTTTTAAAGTGGCCAAATGACTCGAGTTTGTGGTGGTTCAAATTGAGATGAGCACCGTAGTTGAGTTTTTTGTTTATTCTTTTTCTTATTTTTTTAGTATAGATTAGTCTTTTGTGCCTTAATTGAGTCTAGAGCATAATTCATTCCTTGCCTTGTGAATATCTTGCTTGAGGACAAGCAATAGTTCAAGTTTGGAGGTTTGATAAGTCGGTAATCTACCAACTTATTGAGCCTGTATCCATGAATTATTGCTATGTTTTGAATAGATTTAGAGGTTCTTATGGCCTTTATTGATATCTATACAGGCACTTTTGATAAATGTGAGAAACAAGGAAATGGACCCAAAAAGAGCTCAAAAGTAGTGAAGTGTGAAGTGTTCGAAAAAGTTGGAGATTCTGACCTGAAATGTGGTGGCTGTGAAACACGCACAAGCTGAGGTGCAACCCGCACCTCCTCCGCATGAAGTTGCAAAATACACTGAAGAATCTATTAAGGGGTGCGGTCGCTGTGCGACGCGCACATTCTAAGGTGCGAACCGCACCCCCTTCGCAAGAACCTCCCAAAGTCAATTGAAGTCACTGGTCCAACTGAATATGGTGTATGACGCGTACATCACGATTTAGGAATTGCACGTTGTGCCGCACACCACCCGAACGGGCAATTTTTTCCTAAATTTTTAGTGACATCTTGGGAAACTATAAAAGGCTAATTTAGGAACAATTGTAAAAGTATAATTCAGCCATGAATATTTTAGATAAGTTTTTGCTTTGGGAACAAGTTTTTCTCTCCAAAGAGAAGAGGGTTTGAATCCTTTCTCTTGGTTAACCATTTGTGAACTCAAATTAAGCTTAGAACTTGAGATTCAGCTCCAATGAAGAAGATTTTGACTTACCCATTTGGTATATCTCTCTCCTTTGCTATGAGTGTCTAATTTCTCATGTCTAGGGGTCTTTTGATGATGGATGCTTGACAAATGGGTGTGGGTGTTGTTAATTCATCTTTATAATTTCTTATTTGACATGGGTCTAGTAGTTTCACCAAATTTTAATCCTAAAATTTGTGGTTGCAAACATTAATTATTATTACTTGACTATGTGATTGCTTGAAAGAGGATTTCATGGTTTCGGATGTGAAATTACTAGTGGGAACTTGGGACTCTATCCATATTTGAGGCTAGACATATCTCTTATCGAAGCAATCACCTACTTAAGAGTCTAAGCTAGAGATAGTGTGACCTCTCCAAGCTTAGATTGGTTATTTGTCAATCAAATCGATGATGCTCTAACCGAGATCATCGGATATTTAGTTGTTGATCAAAAGATAGCAATCCAAACCCCTGACCATAGCTACTCATGTCAATAAGAAAGAATAAGTGTGAATTTATAATCACCCTATCACATGATTAAAGCCCCATCGGATACACATCCCTAGTCGCCTACTCAAATTGGTACACCCGATTCTAGTGACAACATCAGAATTCCCCCAACCTTTTACTTTTCATGTTTAAGCACTTACTCTCATTTTGCTCTCACTTCAATACAATCTTCATTTAGCTTGATCAAAGTCCCTTAGGTATGACCCCGACACTCGTTGGGAATTATAAATTTTGTTTTACTGCACGATCATCGTGACCTCCAAATTTGGGGAGCACGATTTGAGCATTTATCAATTACCCTGTTCTAGCTAGATGGGTATACATAAATTTCCCTGTCATAGTTTCCCAGAAAGTCACCTCAGCCGATCTTGTAGAGTTACAAATGACAGACTTCGATGTTATTCTAGGAATGGATTTGTTGCATTCCTATTATGCCTCAGTTGATTGTAGAACTAGGATTGGTCGGTTTCAGTTTCCAAATGAACCAATCTTAGAGTGGGAGGGTAACACCCTAGTACCTGTAGGTCGATCCATCTCTTACCTCAAAGACAGAAAAATGATTTCCAAAGGGTATATCTATCACCTCGTTAGGGTCAAAGATAAAGATTCTGAGACCCCAATTCTTGAGTCTGTCCCAATGGTTAATGAATTCCCAAGAGTGTTTCTAGAAGATCTTCTCAGAGTTCCTCCTGAAAGGGAAATTGACTTTGAAATATATCTCCTTCCAGAAACTCAACCTATCTCAATTCCACCTTACATATTGGGTTCAGCTGAGCTTAAAGAATTGAAGGAACAGTTGAAACACCTTCTAGATAAGGGCTTCATCAGACCCACTATCTCTCCATAGGGTTCTGCAGTTTTTTTCATGCGTAAGAAGGATAGTTCTCTCACGATGTGCATCAACTATCGTCAGTTGAATAAAGTCACAATCAAGAGTAAATATCACATCCCCAAGATTGGTGACTTGTTCGACCAGCTTCCGAGTGCCAGTTGTTTCTCTAAGATAGATCTCCAATCTAGATATCATCAGCTCAGAGTCAAAGATTATGACATTCTTAAAATACCCTTCAAAACTCGGTATGGTAACTACAAATTTGTTGTTATGTCTTTTAGACTAACAAATGCTCCCTCAGCTTTTATGGATTTAATGAACAGGGTGTTCAAGTAGTATTTGGACATGTTCATCATCGTCTTTATTGATGATATACTTGTGTATTCTCAAAGTAACGAGGACCATGCCAATCATTTTAGAGTTGTGCTACAAACTCTCAAGGATCACCAGTTATTCACAAAGTTCAGCAAGTGTGAATTTTGGTCGCAGTCTGTTGCTTTCCTTGGACATGTGGTGTCTAGAGAGGGCATCCGAGTTGATTCTCAGAAAATTGAGGCAGTGAAGAATTGGCCAAGACCCATCTCTCCGACAGACATTATAAGCTTCTTGGGTTTGGCCGGTTACTACAGGAGACTAGTTAAAGGATTTTCATCCATAGTTGCTCCACTGACCAGATTGACTCAGAAGAAGGTTAATTTCTATGTCAGATGAATATGAGAAAGACTTCCTA
Source organism: Jaltomata sinuosa (assembly GCA_003996215.1). Classification (NCBI taxonomy): domain Eukaryota; kingdom Viridiplantae; phylum Streptophyta; class Magnoliopsida; order Solanales; family Solanaceae; genus Jaltomata; species Jaltomata sinuosa. The sequence goes on from QJPP01004754.1 coordinate 114,422, forward strand.
CAGTTAAAGACTAGGTTGACTACAACTGCCTTTCTAACTCTACCAGAGGGTTTAGATAGTTTCGTGGTATAGTGTGATGCATCCAGAGTTAGCTTGGGTTGTGTCTTGATGCAGCATGGTAAAGTCATAGCTTATGCCTTCAAGCAGCTTAAGATTTATAAGAAGAACTACCCGACTCATGACCTTGAGCTTGCAGCAGTTGTTTTTGACCTAAAGATTTGGAGACACTACTTGTATGGTGTCCATGTTGATGTGTTCACCGATCATAAGAGCCTCCAGTATATGTTCACACAGAAAGAGTTGAATCTTCATCAGTGAAGGTGGCTCAAGTTCCTCAAAGACTATGATATGAATGTTCTCTACCATCCGGGTAAGGCCAATGTAGTGGTTGATGCATTCAGTAGATTGTCCATGGGTAGTATGTCTCATGTTGAGGAAGAGAAGAAAGAACTAGCCAAGGATGTCCATAGGCTTGCTCGCTTGGGATTTTTCCTTACGGACACGATAGACGGTGGTGTGATAGTTTATAAGGGGTCAGAATCTTCATTAGTAGTTGAGGTGAAAGTGAATAAGGTAGTGATCCCATCTTACTTCAATTAAAGGGTATGGTTCATCAGCAAAGGGTAGAGGTTTTCTCCCAAGGGGGAGATGGTGTGCTTCGCTACCAGGGTCATTTATGTGTTTCTAATGTTGATGAGTTGAGGCAACAGATCCTGATAGAGGCCCATAGTTCTAGATATTCCATTCATCCCAGTGCCACTAAGATGTATCGTGATCTACGGGAAGTCTATTGGTGGAACGGCATAAATAAGGGCATTGCATATTTTGTGGCCAAGTGTCCTGATTGTTATTAGGTGAAACTAGAACATCAGAGACTAGGAGATGCGACTCAAGATATTAACATTCCTACTTGGATGTAGGAAGTAATAAACATGGATTTCATTGCATATTTGCCTCGCACTCTCGACCAACATGAATCCATTTGGGTGATTGTGGACAGGGTGACAAAATCAGCCCACTTTCTAGCAGTTAAGACTAAAGATTAAGCAAAGGATTATGCCAGACTCTACATCTCAGATAGGGGTTCTATGTTTACATCTCATTTCTGGAGATTATTTTAGAAAGGTCTTGGTACTCAGGTAAATCTCAGCATAGCATTTCATTCGCAGATGGATGGTCAGGCAGAGCATACCATTAAGACCTTAGAAGATATGTTGAGAGATTGTACGATCGATTTTAGGGGTAGTTGGGATGATCACTTACCCCTCATAGAGTTCGTCTACAATAATAGCTTATATTCCAGCATTTAGATGGCCCTGTATGAGGCAATTTATGGGCATAGGTGCAGATCACCGATTGGTTGGTTTAAAGTAGGTGAAGCAGCCTTGATTGGGCCGGATTCAATTCATGAGGTTATGGAGAAAGTTCAACTTATTAGGGAATGATTGAAAATAGCTCAGAGTCATCAGAAGTCCTACGCATATTTGAGGTGAAGGGATTTGGGGTTTGAGATTGATGATTGCATTTTCATGAAAGTATCACCCATGAAGGGTGTGATGAGATTCGGAAAGAAGGAATGCTCAGTCCCCGCTATGTAGGTCCTTACAAAATTTTGAAGTGGGTTGGTAATGTATCTTATGAGTTGTAATTGCCAATCGAACTATCATCGGTTCATCCAGTCTTTCATATTTCGTTGTTAAAGAATTATATTGGTGATATGGCATTGATTGTTCCATTAGAGAGTGTGGCTGTGAAAGATAGCCTCACATATGAGGAGGTTCCAGTTGAGATTCTTGACGGTCAGGTTCGTTGCCTAAGAAATAAAGAGGTCACTTCAGTGAAGGTTCTTTGGAGAAATCAGTCCGTTGAGGGAGCTACTTGGGAAGTGGAAGCAGCTATGATGGACAAGTACCCTCACCTCTATCCTTCTGATCCAATTTCCACTTGAGGTAATAGTTCCTCTCCAGTTTCTCTATTTACTGTTTCCTTCACTATTCTAGCATTTACAGCATGCTTTCATGTACTTATAACTCAATTCAGTTAGATATCAGCTTCTAGAACTCTGTTGGTAGGGATTGCAGCCCTTTTACTCCAAACTCAACTTTTGAGTCTTCATTCGAGGATGAATGATCCCCATGAAGAGATATTGTAACACCCTAGAATCTGAACCAGTTACTTGGCTGTACTTAGCAAGAAAAATTGTAGGAAATTTCAAGTTTCCAGAAACCACGGTCAAGATCACGGACCGTAGTTCACTACCACAACCTGTGATCTTACCCGTGGTCTGATCTCTAGTGTTGTCCCCCTTCATTCCACGAGTAACTTCATGGACAGTGAATTGAAACCACGGACTATCCTATCACTCATGGACTTTGTCATCAGAGAGGTTCCAGTTTCCTACCTCAGAACCACATATGAGACCACAGACAGTAGTTCAAAACCATGGTCCATCCTGTCAACCGTGGTTCCCTTTTATCAGAGGACCCTCAGTTAACGGTCCAGAAACCACAAGTCAGACCATGTACCATAGTTCACAATCACGGTCCATCTTGTGACTCATGGAATCATCAGACCAGAGAACCTCCAGAACTCAAGGACAGAACCACGAATCAATCGATGATCCATCATTCAGAACCACAGTCCATCGACCAATCTGTGGATCGATGTTCTGAGAATTTCAGCAATTTTCTTTTAAAATTACCAGGGGTATTTTATACTTTTACTACCTCTTTTAAAGACTAAGATACATTATTTTAACTCACCTAAGCCTAAAACTACCCAAACCCCTCATTCTCTTAGATAAAACCGATACTTAGCAAAATTTGGAGAAAAGAAATGCTTCTTCATCTCAAGAACAAGCAGAAGGGTTTTCTCAAGTTCAGGCTTCAATCCCTGGATTTCCTCCTTATATTCTTATTCAGGTATGTGGGATTTCATCAATGGGTTTGTTTCACCCATTGAGTCTCTAGATACAGCTTAGTTCTTTAGATTTCAGTCAGCCCTTTAGACCTAGGGTTATTAAATTCCATCCATGTATTATGTTTAGTTCCTATGGTTATATATAGTGTCCATTACTAGTTCTCTTGGGAACCTAGGATATCCACAAGCTCATAACTCTACAGCCCTAACATGTTAATAATTTCTGTACTTTAAATGTATGCCTGCTAAACAGACATTAGAGCCAGTTATATTATGGGCTTAGAATGCTATTAGTTTTCAATAATATTATTATTATGGATTCTCATATTGAAATCACTATTTGAGCTATCCATGTTTTAGTTGCATTTGTTGCTCGTAAATTTAGTTGGAGTAGGCCTAGCACCAAGCAGACGATGGGATAAAGGCTCACCCATCAGTTTAGGTTGAGACCCTTACTAGAAGTCCCTAAGTCCCATAACTACGGCACCACCATATTCTAATGGGGTCACCCATCAAAATTAGGCTTGACACCCTAGTCCTTTTGGACATCAGATTAGTGGATCCACTCCAAAAAACATTTGTACCTTGGTAAGCTATGAATACCCTCCCAACTAGGCTTAAAGGTGGGCCACATAGGTAGCTCAACTTGGGGTATGTTGGTTAACAATATCTCCCACAAGTCAAATTCAGTACATGCATCGACCTTGTATTAAGTTGTTCAGTTCAGTTCAACATGTTTATAGTTCATGTTAAATACTTAGTCATTTTATCAGCTTATCCTTTAGTTTCATGTTCAGTACATTATTCATGTTCTGTATTCATATATAAAGTTTTTACATATATCCTGCATGCTCAGTACTTTCCAAGTATTGATGCATACTTTTGTTCTACTTCTTATCATAATGTAGGTTCAGGCGCTCAGTATCCAGACCGCGCTTAGCTTTTTTTCTCAGTGTTCTCACTGATCAGTTGGTGAGTCCTCATAGTTTGAGGGCAATGCTGTATTTACTCATTTTAGTCTTTATTGTCAGTTTTAAGACTTTTAGAGTTAGCTGGGGACTTGTCCTAGCAACTCACTTCAGTTAGAGGATTTCAGACATAGTACTAGAATCGGTTCTTACGGTCAATGTTTATTCATACTATTATCAGATTTTCATATATATATATATATATTAAGATGAGTATTGGATTATTTCTTTTCAAAACTATTTGATAAAATAAGTTTAGATTCTGTACAATTAGTATTTTATTCAGTAATGCCTAGTCATGCCAGATCATGGGTTAGCTTGGGGTCACTTGTGACTCGAAACACCACGTTGCATCTAGGGGGTAGCCTTGGAGCGTGACAACCTCCTTCGTAATTCCATATTCTAGTACTATTTTATAAGTTTCATCTAGAACTTTCCCAGAATATGGTTCAAGGAAAAATTCTAGGTGTGGCCGAGCTTGGAAAATGACCTTATGCTCTTTTTGACAGCCACTTCACCCAAATGACTTTCCATGACATCAATCCTAGTAACCCCCTTTGAGCTTGTGACTGTTCTTTGGCTACTTGTTTACACCTTGACCTTTTTGGAACCTCTATCTTGGCACCCGTCCTCCCTAATTGTTTGAAAATAAAATGTAGGCTAAAATCCTAAGTTTGGGAGGGATGAAGGATAACATAGGCAAATGCCAAAGTTTGGGGGTGTATGCGATCAAATAAGGAGAAGAAAAGAAGTGCACTCAAAGTGCAAGGTAGCCCTCAAAAGTTCTATCCAATGAGCAAAATGAAAAGCAAAAATAGGTGCTACCAAACAAAGGTGATACAAAGAGTTTGAGTGATCATGAGTAAAAAGGATAATCTTTGGTTGTGTGAGGGAGAAATAAGGTGAAGTTGAAATTTGAAAATGTGAGCGGTGTTCGAAATGAGAACAAAGAGCATTAGGGAGGTGTAACCACTTGAACCAAATGAAATCCTCACCTTAGCCCTAGCCGACATCGTATACCCCAAGTCCTTGGTGATTCCAAGCTATGCTACCCTACATTAGTGGCGATATATATGAAGGGCAAGCCTATGGTTCGACACATATGTACTTGAACTTCCTTGAAAGAGTGAGAGTGTTTTTGGTTCTCCCATAATCCCAATTATTTGTGAATTAAATGACTGTGAGTGGGATTCTCTCTTGTGGTGAGTGGAATCATGTACTCGAATTGAAACAGGAGGTCTCTATTTCAATTAAGAGGAATGAAGTAGACAAGTTGTGTGGCAAATCTCTAGGAAAACCTTGATGGTCCATGCCAATGACTTGAGAAGCTTAAATGTCTTGTTTTGAATGATAAAATTCCCTTGATTTTAAATGAGAATGAAGTTCTTTTTAGAAAAGGTTTTAAAGTGGCCAAATGACTCGAGTTTGTGGTGGTTCAAATTGAGATGAGCATCGTAGTTGAGTTTTTTGTTTATTATTTTTCTTAGTTTTTTAGTATAGATTAGTCTTTTGTGCCTTAATTGAGTCTAGAGCATAATTCATTCCTTGCCTTGTGAGTATCTTGCTTGAGGACAAGCAATAGTTCAAGTTTGGAGGTTTGATAAGTCGGTAATCTACCAACTTATTGAGCCTGTATCCATGAATTATTGCTATGTTTTGAATAGATTTAGAGGTTCTTATGGCCTTTATTGATATCTATACAGGCAGTTTTGATAAATGTGAGAAACAAGGAAATGGACCCAAAAGAGCTCAAAAGTAGTGAAGTGTGAAGTGTTCGGAAAAGTTGGAGATTCTGACCTGCAATGTGGTGGCCGCGAAACACGCACAAGCCGAGGTGCAACCCGCACCTCCTCCGCATGAAGTTGCAAAATACACTGAAGAATCTATTAAGGGGTGCGGTCGCTGTGCGACGCGCACATTCTAAGGTGCGAACCGCACCCCCTTCGCAAGAACATCCCAAAGTCAACTGAAGTCACTGGTCCAACTGAATATGGTGTATGACGCGTACATCACGATTTAGGAATTGCACGTTGTGCCGCACACCACCCGAAGGGGCAATTTTTTCCTAAATTTTTAGTGACATTTTGGGAAACTATAAAAGGCTAATTTAGGAACAATTGTAAAAGTATAACTCAGCCATGAATATTTTAGATATGTTTTTGCTTTGGGAACAAGTTTTTCTCTCCAAAGAGAAGAGGGTTTGAATCCTTTCTCTTGGTTAACCATTTGTGTACTCAAATTAAGCTTAGAACTTGAGATTCAGCTCCAATGAAGAAGATTTTGACTTACCCATTTGGTATATCTCTCTCCTTTGCTATGAGTGTCTAATTTCTCTTGTCTAGGGGTCTTTTTATGATGGATGCTTGACAAATGGGTGTGGGTGTTGTTAATTCATCTTTATAATTTCTTATTTGACATGGGTCTAGTAGTTTCACCAAATTTTAATTCTAAAATTTATGGTTGCAATCATTAATTTTTATTACTTGACTATGTGATTGCTTGAAAGAGGATTTCATGGTTTCGGATGTGAAATTACTAGTGGGAACTTGGGACTCCATCCAGATTTGAGGCTAGACATATCTCTTATTAAAGCAATCACCTACTTAAGAGTCTAAGCTAGAGATAGTGTGACCTCTCCAAGCTTAGATTGGTTATTTGTCAATCAAATCGATGATGCTCTAACCGAGATCATCGGATATTTAGTTGTTGATCAAAAGATAGCAGTCCATACCCATGACCATAGCTACTCATGTCAATAAGAAAGAAGAAGTGTGAATTGATAATCACCCTATCACATGATTAAAGCCCCATCGGATACACATCCCTAGTTGCCTACTCAAATTGGTACACCCGATTCTAGTGACAACATCAGAATTCCCCAACCTTTTGCTTTTCATGTTTAAGCACTTACTCTCATTTTGAACTCACTTCAATACAATCTTCATTTATCTTGATCAAAGTCCCTTAGGTATGACCCCGACACTCGTTGGGAATTATAAATTTTGTTTTACTGCACGATCATCGTGACCTCTAACTTTGGGAAGCACGATTTGAGCATTCATCAATTACCCTGTTCTAGCTAAATGGGTATACATAAATTTCCCTGTCACAGTTTCCCAGAAAGTCACCTCAGTCGATCTTGTAGAGTTACAAATGACAGACTTCGATGTTATTCTAGGAATTGATTTGTTGCATTCCTATTATGCCTCAGTTGATTATAGAACTAGGATTGTTCGGTTTCAGTTTCCAAATGAACCAATCTTAGAGTGGGAGGGTAACACCCTAGTGCCTGTAGGTCGATCCATCTCTTACCTCAAAGACAAAAAAAATGATTTATAAAGGGTATATATATCACCTCGTTAGGGTCAAAGATAAAGATTCTGAGACCCCAATTCTTGAGTCTGTCCCAATGGTTAATGAATTCCCAAGAGTGTTTTTAGAAGATCTTCCCAGAGTTCCTCCTGAAAGGGAAATTAACTTTGAAATATATCTCCTTCCAGAAACCCAACCTATCTCAATTCCACCTTACATAATGGCTCCATCTGAGCTTAAAGAATTGAAGGAACAGTTGAAACACCTTCTAGATAAGGGCTTCATCAGACCCAATATCTCTCCATAGGGTTCTGCAGTTTTTTTCATGCGTAAGAAGGATAGTTCTCTCAGGATGTGCATCAATTATCGTTAGTTGAATAAAGTCACAATCAAGAGTAAATATCACATCCCCAAGATTGGTGACTTGTTCGACCAGCTTCCGAGTGCCAGTTGTTTCTCTAAGATAGATCTCCAATCTAGATATCATCAGCTCAGAGTCAAAGATTATGACATTCTTAAGACACCCTTCAAAACTCGGTATGGTCACTACAAATTTGTTGTTATGTCTTTTAGACTAACAAATGCTCCCTCAGCTTTTATGGATTTAATGAACAGGGTGTTCAAGTAGTATTTGGACATGTTCATCATCGTCTTTATTGATGATATACTTGTGTATTCTAAAAGTAACGATCACCAGTTATTCACAATGCAAATCATTTGAGAGTTGTGCTACAAACTCTCAAGGATCACCAGTTATTCACAAAGTTCAACAAGTGTGAATTTTGGTCGCAGTCTGTTGCTTTCCTTGGACATGTGGTGTCTAGAGAGGGCATCCAAGTTGATTCTCAGAAAATTGAGGCAGTGAAGAATTGGCCTAGACCCATCTCTCCGACAGATATTATAAGCTTCTTGGGTTTGGCCGGTTACTACAGGAGACTAGTTAAAGGATTTTCATCCATAGTTGCTCCACTGACCAGATTGACTCAGAAGAAGGTTAAGTTCTATGTCAGATTAATGTGAGAAAAACTTCCTACAGTTAAAGACTAGGTTGACTACAACTGCCTTTCTAACTCTACCAGAGGGTTTAGATAGTTTCGTGGTATAGTGTGATGCATCCAGAGTTAGCTTGGGTTGTGTCTTGATGCAGCATGGTAAAGTCATAGCTTATGCCTTCAAGCAGCTTAAGATTTATAAGAAGAACTACCCGACTCATGACCTTGAGCTTGCAACAGTTGTTTTTGACCTAAAGATTTGGAGACACTACTTGTATGGTGTCCATGTTGATGTGTTCACCGATCATAAGAGCCTCTAGTATATGTTCACACAGAAAGAGTTGAATCTTCATCAGAGAAGGTGGCTCAAGTTCCTCAAAGACTATGATATGAATGTTCTCTACCATCCAGGTAAGGCCAATGTAGTGGTTGATGCATTCAGTAGATTGTCCATGGGTAGTATGTCTCATGTTGAGGAAGAGAAGAAAGAACTAGCCAAGGATGTCCATAGGCTTGCTCGCTTGGGATTTTTCCTTACGGACATGATAGACGGTGGTGTGATAGTTTAGAAGGGGTCAAAATCATCATTAGTAGTTGAGGTGAAAGAGAATAAGGTAGTGATCCCATCTTACTTCAATTAAAGGGTATGGTTCATCAGCAAAGGGTAGAGGTTTTCTCCCAAGGGGGAGATGGTGTGCTTCGCTACCAGGGTCATTTATGTGTTTCTAATGTTGATGAGTTGAGGCAACAGATCCTGATAGAGGCCCATAGTTCTAGATATTCCATTCATCCCAGTTCCACTAAGATGTATCGTGATCTACGGGAAGTCTATTGGTGGAACGGCATAAATAAGGGCATTGCATATTTTGTGGCCAAGTGTCCTAATTGTTATTAGGTGAAACTAGAACATCAAAGACTAGGAGATGCGACTCAAGATATTAACATTCCTACTTGGATGTAGGAAGTAATAAACATGGATTTCATTGCATATTTGCCTCGCACTCTCGACCAACATGAATCCATTTGGGTGATTGTGGACAGGGTGACAAAATCAGCCCACTTCCTAGCAGTTAAGACTACAGATTCAGCAAAGGATTATGCCAGACTCTACATCTCAGATAGGGGTACTATGTTTACAGCTCATTTATGGAGATTATTTTAGAAAGGTCTGGGTACTCAGGTAAATCTCAGCATAGCATTTCATTCGCAGATGGATGGTCAGGCAGAGCATACCATTAAGACCTTAGAAGATATGTTGAGAGATTGTACGATCGATTTCAGGGGTAGTTGGGATGATCACTTACCCCTCATAGAGTTCGTCTACAATAATAGCTTATATTCCAGCATTTAGATGGCCCTGTATGAGGCAATTTATGGGCATAGGTGCAGATCACCAATTGGTTGGTTTAAAGTAGGTGAAGCAGCCTTGATTAGGCCGGATTCAATTCATGAGGCTATGGAGAAAGTTCAACTTGTTAGGGAATGATTGAAAATAGCTCAGAGTCATCAGAAGTCCTACGCATATTTGAGGTGAAGGGATTTGGGGTTTGAGATTGATGATTGCATTTTCATGAAAGTATCACCCACGAAGGGTGTGATGAGATTCGGAAAGAAGGAAAGCTCAGTCCTCGCTATGTAGGTCCTTAAAAATTTTTGAAGTGGGTTGGTAATGTAGCTTATGAGTTGTAATTGCCAACTGAACTATCAGCGGTTCATCCAGTCTTTCATATTTCGTTGTTAAAGAATTATATTGGTTATATGGCATCGATTGTTCCATTAGAGAGTGTGGCTGTGAAAGATAGCCTCACATATGAGGAGGTTCCAGTTGAGATTCTTGACGGTCAGGTTCATTGCCTAAGAAATAAAGAGGTCACTTCAGTGAAGGTTCTTTGGAGAAATCAGTCCAGTGAGGGAGCTACTTGGGAAGTTGAAGCAGCTACGATGGCCAAGTACCCTCACCTCTATCCTTCTGATCCATTTTCCACTTGATGTAATAGTTCCTCTCCAGTTTCTCTATTTACTCATGTGCATTTCAATATTAATATCATGTTTCCTTCACTATTCTAGTATTTACAGCATGATTTCATGTACTTATAACTCAATTCCGTTAGATATCAGCTTCTAGAACTCTGTTGGTAGGGATTGCAACCCTTTTACTCCAAACTCAACTTTTGAGTCTTCATTCGAGGATGAATGATCCCCATGAAGAGATATTGTAACACCCCAGAATCTGAACCAGTTTCTCCAAGGCACGAAGCCTACGATCCACATAACTCTTCTTCCTGCTCTGAGCTGTCCGAAGTATGTCCTGAATTGCTCGAACCTGATCTAAGGAATCTCGAAGCAAATCTGTGCTCTGTGGCCTAGAACTAAAACCATCAAACGAACCTACCGGTGATCTGCAACGCCTGCCATACAAAGCCTCAAAAGGTGCCATGCCGATACTCGAATGGAAGCTGTTATTATAAGCAAAATCTGCCAAGGGAACAAACTGATCCCAAGAACCTCCAAAGTCAAGAACACAGGCCCGAAGCATGTCCTCCAGAATCTGAATAGTCCTCTCGGACTGGCCATCTGTCTGAGGGTGGAAAGCGGTACTAAGATGAACCTCTGTACCCAAATCTCGCTGAATAGCCCTCCAGAACTGAGATGTGAACTGAGTGCCGCGGTCTGAAATAATAGAAGCTGGGACCCTATCCAATCAAACAATCTCATGAAGGTAGATCTGGGCTAACCTCTCTGCGCCATAAGAAGTCTGAACCGACAAGAAATGTGCTGACTTAGTCAGCCTATGAACAATCACCCATATGGAATCAAACCCATGAGAAGTGCGAGGCAAACCAACAACAAAGTCCATAGTAATCCCTTCCCACTTCCACTAAGGAATGGGAAATCGCTGCATCAAACCACCAGGTCTCATGTGCTCGAACTTAACCTGTTGACAGTTCAAGCACCGAGATATGAACTCCGCTATATCCCGCTTCATATCACTCCACCAGTAAAGTTGTCTCAAGTATCTATACATCTTTGCTGTGCCAGGGTGAATGGAGTATCTAGTACAATGTGCCTCATGAAGTATCAACTGAATCAAATCACTAATCCTCGGAACACAAAGGCGACTATCAAACCTCAAAACCCCATCTGAATCTAGAGTAGCCCGACTGGTCTCACCCTGAACAACCCAATCACGAAGGTCACACAACTGCTGATCCTCAAACTGACGGCCCTGAATCTGATCAATGAAAGTAGAACAAACCTTAAATACTGGCGCGAATTATCTGCTAGGATCCGACAAGTCAAGCCTAAACCAAAGGGTTAGCCAAGGACTGGATGTCCAAGGCCAATGGTCGCTCTGAAACTGAAAGAGAAGCTAGGCTACCCATACTCACTGCCTTTCGGCTCAAGGCATCCACTACCATGTTTGCCTTACCCGGATGATACAGAATAGTGAAGTCATAGTCCTTCAGTAACTCGACCCATCTCCTCTGTCTCGAGTTCAACTCTCGCTGACTCGAGATATACTGAAGACTACGGTGATCAGTGAATATCTCACAGTGAACTCCATATAGGTAATGCCTCCAGATCTTGAGCGTGAAAACTACCGCTGCCAACTCTAAGTCATGAGTGGGGTAGTTGCGCTCGTGAACCTTCAGCTGCCTCGACGCGTATGCTATTACTCGACTATGCTGTATCAACACACAACCAAGACCAACCCCAGAAGCATCACAGTACACGGAGAAGCTCTGACCCTCAACCAGAAAAGTCAAAACTGAAGTTGAAGTCAATAAGGACTTAAGCCTCTGGAAGCTATCCTCACACTGATCCGACCACTGAAATGGGACATCCTTCCTAGTCAGCATAGTCAAGGGTGCTACTATGGAAGAAAATCCCTCAACGAACCATCTGTAGTAACCTGCTAACCCAATAAAGCTGCGGACCTCAGTAGCAGTAGTAAGTCTAGGCCAATCACAAACCGCAGAAATCTTTCCCGGGTCAACCCTAATCCCATCCTTAGACACCACATACCCTAGGAATGCAACTGACTCAAGCCAAAACTCGCACTTTGAGAACTTGGCATAAAGCCGATGATCTCTCAAAGTCTGGAGTATAACCCTCAAGTGCTGCTCATGCTCATCTTTACTACGCGAGTATACTAAGATGTCGTCTATAAAAACTATCACAAATGAGTCCAAATACGGGCCAAGAACCATGTGCATCAAGTTCATAAAGGCTGTGGTGGCATTAGTCAACCCAAAATACATCACCAGGAACTCATAATGGCCATAACGTGTCCTGAATGTTGTCATAGGGATGTCCTCCGCCCTAATCCTCAACTGATGGTAGCCAGACCTCAAATCAATCTTCTAAAACACGACTGAACCCTGAAGCTGGTCAAATAAGTCATCAATCCTCGGCATCGGATACCTATTCTTCACTGTCACCCTATTCAGCTGCCGATAATCAATACACATGCACATCGACCCATCCTTCTTCTTCACGAAGAGAACAAGAGCACCCCAAGGTGGCACACTAGGTCTAATAAACCCCTTAGCTAACAGATCCTGGAGCTGCTCCTTAAGCTCCCTCAACTCAGCAGGAGCAATACGGTAAGGAGAAATAGAAATGGGCCTGGTGCCCGACTCTAGCTCAATAGCAAAATCAATATCTCTCTCAGGTGGAAGGCCTGGCAGGTCAGTAGGAAACACATCGAGGAAGTCTCTAACCACAGGAACAGACTCAGGAAAAGTAGGGTCAGCACTAACATCTTGGACATATGCTAGATAAGCTAAACACCCACAGGAAATCAACTTCCTAGCTCGAAGACAAGAGATGATCCGAGATGGTGCATGGATAACAGAACCCTGCCACACAACCGGGGATACACCGGGCACAACTATGGTAATGGTCTTGGCATAACAATCCAAAACCACACGGTGAGGGGATAACTAGTCCATGCCCAGTATCACATCAAAATCTAGCATATCAAGAATCATCAAATCACCCCAAGTCTCTGAATCACTAATAGATAGCATACAAGATCTCAAAATCCGATCCACTACTAAAGAATCTCTTGCTGGGGTGAAACAGAAACATGAACAGATAATGGCTCACTAGCCAACTCGAAACAAGGCACAAAGTAGGCAGATACATATGAACAAGTGGATCCAGGATCAAATATAGCCATAGCAGACTGATGGCACACATAAATCGTACCTGTAATCACAGCATCTGAGGCCTCTGCCTCTGGTCTCCTAGGGACCGCGTAAAACTGACGATGACCTCCACCTACCCGACCGCCATCCCTACCACCTGCTCTGCCGCGTGGAGCACCACCTCTACTCTGATGACCACCTCCTCTACCCGGAGGCTGAACTGCTCGTAAAGGCTCGGCCAGCTGAACTGTACCCTGCTGAGGGCAATCTCTAGAAAAATGACCAATCGCACCACAAGTAAAACAAGCCCCTGATGACCTACTCAGTCGAGATGAACCAGCAGATCCCGTATGACCACCACGACCTGATGCCCCAGAAACTGTACCCCTCAAAGAATGGCCGCTATAGCCCTGATGGTTGCTCTGACCCTGCTCGAACTTGGTACTACCGAAAGTCTGAAGGGAAGCCTGAACCAATCGGCTGGACTGACCCTGGTGCTGCTGTGGTTGATAACTCCGGCTCCACTAGCTAGAATCTCTACCACCATATCTGGAACCACTGTAGACACCCTGATGTCGAGGCCTCTTATCTCTGGACCCCTGATCATGTCTCTGTAAGTCCTCCACAGTACGAGCATAGTCTACGATAGCCTGAAATGACCGACCACCAGCAATCAATATCTCAGTTGGCTGCCTGATCTCTGGCCTCAAACCCCATACAAATCTGCGAATTCTATCTGCCTCGGTAGGAATGATCATAGCTCTAAACAGTACTAGCTGATGAAAATGGGTCTCATACTCCGAGACGGTCGTAGACCCCTGCACAAGGTGAGTAAACTGCTCCCTGCGATGCTCATGATCACTCTGAGGTAGGAACTTGGCCATAAAGGCCTTATAAAACTCAGACCAGGTCAAAGGAGGTGACGATGGTGGTCTACAAGAAACCTGGGCCCTCCACCATAACTTCGCTGGGCCCTCCACCATAACTTCGCTGGGCCCTCAAACTGATAGGTAGTATAACCAACCCCGTGAGTCTCCAACAAACCCAAATGATGCAACATCTCCTCATAGGTAGTAATAAAGTCATGTGGATCCTGTCCAGAAGTACCAGCAAACCTCGGAGGTGCTAACCTCAAAAACCTACCCAACGCCTTCTTCTCTGACTCTGTCATAACTGGGAGAGGAGCAAGAGGCTGTGCAACAGATGGAACTGGAATGACCTCCGCACGGGGAGCCATAGTAGCACGCTGCGCTCCTGAGTTCTGTGCACCCAGGGCTGCCCCCTGAGCGGATGTCTGCGCTACCTCAGAAGGCCGCTCTCCAATCATATTCAAAAGATGTAATAGTAATCCCTGAATATCTAGAGACTGAGCTGCGGCTATAGCTGGCACAGAAGTGGGCACTGGAGCTGGTACTGGAGCTGGCGCTGGAGCTGGCGCTGGAGCTGGTACTGGAGCTGGTGCTGGAGCTGGTGGTACCTGGGCTGCCCTCTGATCCACATGTTACTCGGGCTCTATCTCCACTCTAGCAGCTCTAGCAGGTGCCACTGCTCGAGGGCATCCTCGACCCTTAGCTGGAGTGGGAGGCTCATCTCTCCGTGATGCCGATGATCTCGTACGAACCATCTGCGGAAGAATGAAGTAGAACAAATGAGATTTCCAGAAATTTCAAGGGTTCCACGCACGACACAGAAGCAATGAAAGAGTCAAAATTCCTAAAATGTCACTGTAGCCTCCCAAAGATTGAGTACGGACGTCTCCGCCCCGATCCGCAGGACTCTACTAGACATTGGCTCATATACCGATGACACCGGTGAACCTAAAGCTCTGAGACCAAGTTGTCACGACCCGATTTCTTGGTCATGATGGCACCTACAACCCTCCCTAGTAGGCGAACCAATTCCCGTAGCCTAGGACAGTTAGTAATGGGCTACTATCTAACAAATAAGCAGAAGAATAGTTAACAAGAGTATATGTATACATATGCGGAAACTAAACCAAACCCCAAGACCTGGTATCATAGTATAGAGCTAAAACTACATACATGGAGTGCAAACGATCCAAAACAATATATACAGATGTCTCTGAATGGTAATAGAGTACATAAAGAAAAAGATAAACTAAAGCTAAGCTCCGATCGCCAAGAGCTCACCCTCAGTCTGAAGTAATCCCCAACAGATCTCCAAGCACGACTTACAGCGATCTAACGGCGATGGCCCACGCTAGGATCTGCACCCAAAGATGCAGGGGGTAGGGTTGAGCACCAAATGCGAAGCATAAGGTACCCAGTAGGTATCATAGGCCGACTGGGCACATATAAGATAAAAGCATAGTAACAGACAGAATAGAAGCAAGTAGTCACAGAAATCAACAAAAGGTACACAGGAACTAGCCCAGAGGGAAGTCAACATAACCACATGTGAGGCCAGCAAGCAAAATATATACACCATAGGCACAGGTGAAAGTAAGAAACAACGCACCTGGGGTTCTTGCAATAACAGTGTATAAATAATAAGTTTACGAAATGGACGGTATACTGGTAACCTCATAAGTTGTAGAAGAAGGGAGAAAACGAGTAATAATACGGTATGCTTAGAAGCAACATGAAATCGACTCAACCAATTCATATTAACTTCAAATCTAGAAACTAACAGTCTAGCAAGTAACAATATTCATACATTACCATGAACAGGAACAATTCTGTAAGTAACTAGCAAAAGTCTACCTATACAGTCCCGCCAGCCCATACAACCGAGGAACACAAACAAGTGAAAACAAACCCTCCGTGCATCCCATACTCCGGCAGGCGTACAATCAATAAAACACACAATGGTGGAACCTTGCAAACCTGAATGATATGATAGCTGAATACCTAAGTGAAATGGTATCTCTGTATGTACCTCCTCCGGTGCCGATCCGGCCCAGCAGGTAGGTTCCATGGAAGGACACTGCCCATATACCTCTACTCCACTGTATACCCTTCCTCCGGCACACGCAGCCCGCAGCCCCAGGCCCGGATGGCAAGGTCTATGGAGGTCCCTGACCCCATACTAAAACTCAGTATCAAAACATGTCATCCGAAAATAATTCCGGGTTCAAGATAGAGACCCAGTCTCTAATATGCGTGCCCAGACCCTGTGCAGGAATAAAGTAGTAGGAAAATATCTCAAAAACCCCTCCAAGGGTGCCTGGGCATAACCGTGTCTAAACAGTAGAAAGTCATCTCAGGTGCTCGGTCCGATCGAGGCTAAAAATTATCTCAAGTAGCAAGAAAACTCAACTAGCACCCCGGCCCTGCCGAGTCTAGCGTTAATCATAAAAATGATGATTTAAATCATAATTTTACTTTCTTTTACCCAAGAATATTCACAAATTAAATCAAACCATTTTCAATTTATTCCCATAAAAACAATGGGCCCCCGGGGTCATGCAAGGTTTAGAAAATAGTGTCAGTAGGCCCGAAGCCCAAACCATAGTAAAACATGGAGAAAACCTCTTTATATGCATGGAAATGGTATGATCACACACAATAGCTGTCCAACAGCTCACAATCAACCTATCGACCCTACACAGGCCCACAACTACTCAGCAAGCATAACCAGCCTAGAAGGATAATTCTATGCCCGGGACTCGCGGACATTCCCAAAATCTCACCTTCTATGTTCCAGAGTCAACAAGGCCTCACAGGACCACAAGGGTAAATAAAATATATCGGCAAGTACTACAAGCAACGGAGGAACAAAAGTAGGCAGACATGAATAAAGTGGTCGAGGTCTGTGGTGCCAACCTAATAATCCAACCCAAGGATGCCAGCTAGTACAATTTTTTCCGATATATGCTAAGTCTAGGGATTTTAAACCATAACCTACCTGTCGTCCGATGACAAGCTTGAACCTCTCCGAAAAAGCTCCAACACGAAATCAAACTCGAACTCGGGCTTGAATAACTTGTCTTAGATAATTAATTTTCTTTCGTTAACTGAATAAATTGTCAGAATGATTTTTCTCCTAAACTTCTCCAATCATACGCATATGAATATACAACAAGTCATATTGGACCTTTAAACTTATGTTTAATGGAAGTAATGAAGGAAAAGATCACCTTAGCAGTGTATGTAAATGATGGAACTGTTGCCGACATGTAAAATTTAATATAATTTTGTCTAACTATTAATTTATATAGATATAAGTAATACCCCTCCACCCATGTACTGCATTTAATGGTTGCACTATCCCTCCACTTCCACGTGGAAGTGGAGGTGCCATCACCCAAGTTATCCTTATCTCATTATGTAAGTACCCGGGTATTGCATAGGTTCGTGGTAAAATATATATAACTTTTTAAATATACCATAACTAATAGAAAATCATTTCCAATAAAACTTACTATATTATAATAATAATTTTCAACATAATTAAATTTACTATCTCCGTTAAAATATTATAATGTATACAAACCTTATAAAATAAGTACATACACAATTATATCATAATAAAAGTATTTTTCATAGACTTTTAAAAATACTTTAAAAAGGTAATAACAAATATAACTTTAAAATAAAATATTTTCAAATATACGCGCGATGCTAATAAAATTCTTAAATTTAAGTTCGCAATTCACCATCGCACGATTTTGATACTCAATAACTCTCTTGGAACCCTCCCTTATGTTTTCTCACTGTTTCAGAACTGAAATGGCATTTTAAAACGTGAAGTTGAGGCTTTAAATCTATTTTGACCCGACCCGGTTCGCGACTCGGTTTCTGCCAGACAGTTCGCTGTAAAACAATCATAACTTTTTACTCCGAGATCAGTTGGACGTGAGGTTTTGTGCATTGGAAACTAGACTTGTAGACCTTCAATTTGGTATTTTGGGGGACTTCTAACTCTTTATATATTGAGAGAAAATATCTGAGACATTTTACCCAAAGTTCAGAAAATTTATTAAAGAAACTTACGATAACTTTTGCCGACTTGCTTGACTTCAAAACTTATCATACGACCAAACAAATGGACCCGGCACCAAAATACCGGTCCTGACAAGCCTTAAATGACTTGGGGCCTCTACAAACAAGCTCTAACGGTACAAGGAAAACGTATACGTGGAAATGACTGGAAGAGTCATTACATTGGGGGCCCACTAAATCTTTATATATAGGGAGAAACACCCCAAGACATTTAACCCAAATTTGAAGAGAATTCCTTAAAGGAATTTACAATAACTTATTTTTCGACTTTTGTTTCGCAACTTGCTTGACTTCAAAACTCATCATACGACCATTTTGCGATTATAATACCTCATAACACATCCTTCTTAGTATATTAGACTCTATTAGTCTTACCCCAAAGGCACAAGTTACTTTAAACCTTCCAAACGGGCGAGGTGTTACACGAGGCATTTCTTTAACTCAAACTTTTGAGTAAGGGATTCCTTTGACCTAGAACCTTGGTTTAATTCTTTGATATTACCAAAAATATTGTCGGAAGTCAACGATTTTCAAAGTTGAAGCTATAAAATGAGGAACGACCATAAAGACCAAACAAATGGTCCGGGCACCGAACTACCGGTTCCGACAAGCCATAAATGACTTAGGTCGCTACAAGTAAGCTCTAATGGTACAAGAAAGGTGAAAACGTGTAAATGACCGGAAGGGTCATTACAATGACCTTACCAGAGGGTCCAGTGGTTTATGCAAGGCATTGTAACGCTTCAAGCATTAGGCTGGTTTGTGTTCTGATGCAACACGGAAAGGTAATTGCTTGTGCTTCCAGACAATTAAAGAAGAATGAGAAGAACTACCCAACCCACGATTTAGAGTTAGCCACATGAATTCATGCTCTAAAGATTTGGAGGCATTACTTGTATGGTATTCATATTGATATTTATATAAATCATAAGAGCCTCTAGTATATATTATTATATAGAAGGAGTTGAACTTACGACAGTGTCGATGGCTTGAATTATTTAAAGACTATGACAAGGATATCTTATATCATCCAGGGGAAACCCATATAGAAGCAGATTCCCTTAGTTATAAGTCTATAGGCATTCTATTGTATTTGGGAGGTGAGAAGCAAGAGATGGCTTGGGAGATCCATCATATAGCTAGTTTAGGGTTAGATTATTTAACTCTAATAATGCTGGGGTAACAGATCAGGATCAACCATATCATTTATAGTTGTGGAGGTGAAGGCACGAACAATATGAGGATCCTCGCATAGAGAAGCTCAAAGGCAAGGCTCTGTAGCGGGAGTCATAAGCCTTTGATATAGTAGGTGATGGAGTTCTCAGATTCAAAGATTAGTTATATGTTCTGGTCTTGCAGGGCTTTGACAATAGTTTGTGAAAGAGGCACACCATTTTTGTTACTCTATTCACCCAGGTTCCACGAAAATATATCATAATATTAAGGAGATTTATTGGTGGCTGGGAATAAAGAGAGACATAGCTAAGTTCGTGGCACAGTGCCCAAATTGTCAGCATGTAACGGTAGAGCATTAGAAGCATAGTGCGCTAACTCATGAGATAATATATATTTTGCTAGTTTTATAATCTTATTATTGGAAGATTAGAGTTCTAAATTCTTGACTCATTCTTAATTTGAGTTTTTGAATCAATTTCAAGGAGGAACTTATCGTAATCAGCATGTTTGTCATGTTTTCTTCTCATATATATTTCCAAATCATGGAGGGTTCTTCTAACAACTTGTTTAGCTTGATATTTCAAAGATTTTTGTCGAGGTAATATTCCTACTATGACCATCCTTTGCAATTCCATGTTCTAGTATTATTTTGTAGATTTTCTGGCCATGAAGTGGTGTTTTGGATACCATAGCTCTAGGAAGCCCCTTTATATTATTGAGTTGGGTTATTATTGTTGTATATTGATGATGTTAAGGTGCAAGAAGGATTGGGGGTTGTGTGATTCTTATTAGAGTCATGTACGATAGGTGTTGAATTGAATGACGTGAAGTACACCTTGAAATAGTTCCTTGGAAGCTCGTTGCTCCTTCGAGATATGGTAAGCATATTATTGTTGGATTTAGTTGTTGTTTATTATTTTTATTGGCCTTATTTTATGCTTTGGAGTTGGATGGTCACGAGTGTGACATTAACGCCTTATTGATTGTCTATGGATCATTCTCATAACCTTGTTGATTCTAGTTATTGTTCTGTTATGATAGGTTGGTCGAGCTTGATAGAGACACCATTGAGGCTTAGGTCAAAAGGTATGTTAAGTCTTCCTTTTTTCTTTCTGGCATGACCCTGAAGGCACAAGCTTGTTATATCTTGTATCACGTTGATATTCAACTTATAGCCTTATTCTATTGAGTTTGCTATGACAACATGATATAGTGATTACCAGCAGCACTGTATTTCTTACTTAGTGGTCCAGAAGAGCATGATATGATTGTATTGACATCACCTATGATTACATGCTATTATTGTGTTGTGTTTATCATCTTTTTGTCTCCATTGAGCTTGTTTTAGCCTCAACAGACACTAACACTGTAGGGTTTTGGAGCCTATATTCTTATTAATATTACTATGCCTTCAGGCCAGACAGATCGTACCTATGGGATGGGCAGGTTGTACCTATGGGATAGCAGTTACATTATATTACCATGCCTTCGGGCCAGGCAGATTGTACCTAGGGGATGTGTAGGTTGTACCTAAGAGGGAGCTGTTACATTACCTTACCGCGCCTTTAGGCCGGGTAGACCATGCCTACAGGCTAGGAAGACCGTACTTATGGGACGGGCAGACAGTACTACGAGGCAATGTTTATATTGTACCACAGAGACTTAGAGTTATATGGATTCATGAAAAATGTACATTCATACAGTTTAGATCAAATCATCATTGGGGTTTAGGTAAGGGAGCTAGTATGGGTATTTAACGAGTGTTTGAGCCTATTAGGACTTATGGCGATTGTATGCTATTTGTACCTGTCGGGCTTATGGGGGCCAGGTCAGGTTATTTTTGGTTATGTGCTTTAGATGGTATCTTATTGCAGGAAAGTAAGTTATTGTACTTCTATTTTACTCCTTCCTTTTTACGCAGTCCTTACACTTAAGTTTTAGTTTTCAGTTTGCCTTACATGTTTGGTACATTATTTTGTAATGACACCCCATTTCCTGGGGGCACTGCATTATTTCCTACAGGATTTGAGAGATGGACAGACAGACCTTCCGGGTAGCATACCTGATCTTTCAGTGAGTTGGTTGACTCTTTTCCTTCCAGAGATCGCCAGAGCCTCCGAAGGTTTGCATTTTTTGTTGTTTATAGCTTTTTGGGTAGCGGTGGGCCCTTTACCACCATGAAATGTATTCATAGAGGCTTGCAGTCTAGTCTGTTGGGTTGTATAGCTATGATAGTGGCCATTAAGTCCTTGTATGTTTATTAGTTGTAGCTTGTTAGCTAGCTGGGCCTTGTTGTTGTTGTGTTGGCAGTTTAATGGCTCATTGGCCTAATTTACATTGTATATACATGCTTTGAATTTTTATATAAAGATCATGGTGTGGTTCATAGCCTGCATAGTATTTATGCTTTCCTAGATATCATGGCGGTCTCGACGGCCCAAACAGGACTTATGTGCTACCCGCTTATTACATTATATGAACTACTAGGATTAACTATATTTTTAGAGTTGTTGACAGGGGCCTCACCGGCCATGGGATAATTTCTAAGCCAAGATATACTTTTTTGTTTTCTTGATTGTGCGTAGATACTATACACTATTAGCCAATGGTTCAAAAGGGTTGGCTTTGGCCTATGCTTTTGCATCAGGTGCCAATTGCGCCCTCTGAGTTTGGGGCATGACAAACTTGGTATCAGAGCAACATCATATCCTATGGAGTCTTCAAGAAGTGTATAGTAGAGTCTTGTTAATAAATGTGTTTTGCACCACATTTTATAAGCAGGAAGCTACAGACATTGTTTAGGGAAAGTTACCCTTCTTTTCCTAAAATCGTGCTATAGAGCTGAGTCATAAGGGTTAAGTTCTTTGACTTACGATTGTTATTGGGCTTGTACAAAAATTGCATATAATGATGATATGGACATCTCACTAATTCAGGTCATTGCACAGAACATAGAGGGGCTTTGATATCACCAGTATATGATTGAGAGGGTCAAGAAAGAGAAGCAAAAGAGGGCTAGGCCCATGTGTTTCAGATGGAGACTTAGGGTGTCTCCAAACCTCGATATTTAGGGAAACCACCTAGGCCCCCACAACAGCAGTACTAGGGTAGCAGGTAGGCTCACTAAGGCTAGGAAGGTCCTAGTGAGAGCTCATGAGCGTAAAGCTCGCAATAGTATAGGGTCCAAGAGCAGCCTAGATAATCTATACCGCATTGTGATTTGTTGAGTCAGGTTATTAACTGGGATGTCCCATGGGTAGTACATTGATTGGAATAAGGGTTGGGGGTCAAGGTAAGTGATTATGATCTTGTGAGAGAGCGAGATGATGTTATGGGGATAGCTGGCTAATTGGTAATATGTTTGATGGATTGCAAGGTATTTCTAGTATTTGGCAATAGGGGTAGGCTTGGAGAGTCTAAAGTTTACAAGGGTTAGCATAGGTTTAGGTTAATGGAGTAGAGTGTTCTCTAATGTTTAAGTTGGCAGTAGACTATGGTAATGGGGCTTTGTGGAAAGAGTGAAGGAGATTCACGAGCAGTATATTTGTGTAGTAAGAGAGGGTGATAAGGGACCCTAGCGGTATAACTTTTAAGTGTATGCTTTCTTTGAATATTTACGTGATATCATATAGTGGATTTGGATCGACCGATGATGCCTACCAGTACATGTTATTTATACTAATACTACTCTTGCTATGCCTTTTTGGTTTAGTGTGGTTGCAGAATTAGTGATGTTCCCCAGGTAAAGACGACGGTGATCTCTAGCAGCTTCTACTCCTCTCTTCTTATGGTAGAAGCTGTGTCTTGTTTTGCTATTGTATTTTTCTTAGAAGCTCTTGTACTTGTTTAAACTTGTTCTAGGGGGATTTCCGCCATATTTTGTAAGAGATTTCAATGTACTCAAGGTTTTGTAACTGTTTTTAATTATTCAAGGTAAATTTCATGTTTTCTTATTTACTTCCGCTGACTACTATTTTCCCCTCTTATGATGATGATCTATGAATTATGAACTTGAGATTGTTGTTGTTAAATTAACTTGAGAAATTATATGTTGGTTGATTACATGCTAAGTGGCACAACCCAACTACCGGGTCGTGCGGAAACCTACTCTAAATCACCAAGATAGGAGAACCCTTACCACCCAATTAAAATGGATATGCACTTGTGGTAGCCACATGCTGAGAGATGTCATCAGGGATCTATAACATGCTATTTTTGTGGCCAAGAGGTTCATATATAAAGATATTATTCGTTAAGGGACTAGCAAGGTTCAAGATAAAGGAATGAATTAACAAAAGGACCGTCTTCCTTAGTATATCTTATAAATTGTGAGACCCAGATTTTATTAGTAGAGGCCACAGTTGAGGGGGAGCATCTAGTTCCAACAAGTTGCCAGAATCACACTTATGCACTGATAGATTTTCAAGATTTAGTGTGATCACCAGATGTTGTGACAGGTACATTGAGTGTTTGTGCACACCTTGTTTATGCTTTGATAGATCTAGGCTTTACATTATTGTATGTTACCCCATTTATTACGGGGAAGTTGAGTATAGTACTAGAGTTATTGAAGCAACTTTTTGTAGTGTCTACCCCTGTCGGAGACTCTATTATTGCCAGGAGGGTTTATCGAGGTTGTACGGTAGAGATAGTTGGTTGTTAATCCTTTGCAGACCTGATTAAGGTAGAGATACTTGACATTGATATTATTATGGGCATGGATTGGCTGGCATCTTGTTATGCTAATGTCAACTGCCAACCGAAGACTGTTAGATTCCACTTTCTAGGAAAATTAGTTCAAGAGTGGAAGGGTAATGCAGCAAAGCTAAAAGGCAGGTTTATTTCTTATCTTCAGGCAATGAAAATGATCGCAAAAGGCTGCATTTACCATACTTTCTGAGTTCAAGATATTGATGTTGAGCCACTGACTCTTCAGATTATTTTAGTGGCTATTGAGTTTCCAAATGAGCTTCCTGGTATTTCCCTAAAATGGGATATTTATTTTTCTATCGCTACATTACCAGATGCCCAGTTGATATCAATTCCCCTATATGGAATGGCACCAACAGAATTGACGAAATTGAAAGAGGATCAGAAAGATTTTATTTTCATAAGGTCTTCATTAGGCCTAGTGCATCACAGTGGGGTGTGCCAGTGTAGTTTGTACGAAAGCAAAATGGCTCATTGCAAAAATGTATAGAGACTACCGACAACTAAATAAGGTGACTATAAAGGATAAATATCTACTACCACGGATTGATGGGTTATTTGACCAGCTGCAGGATGCCCAATGTTTTTCAAGGATTGATTCACGTTCAGGGTACCACTAGGTACGAATTTAGAAGAGTGATATTTCAAAGATAGACTTCAGGACCAAATATGGAAATTTTTAGTTTCTTGTGATGTTATTTGGGTTGGCAAACACCCTAGCAGTATTTATGGACCTACTTAATAGTATATACAGACCATTTTTATACTTCTTGTCATTATTTTTATTGATTATATTCTAGTATGTCTTGTTCAGAGACTGAGCATAAAGACCACATTTGAGCAGTTCTTAAGGTACTCTGAGATTAGAGGTTGTACACTAAGCTCTCGAAGTATGAGTTCTGGTTGCATATTATGGCCTTTTGGGCAATATTGTATCAAATGTTGGTATTCAGGTTGATTAATAGAATAATGAGGCCGTGAAGACTTGGACTAGATCCACAACCCCGACAGAAGTTTGTAGCTTTTTGGGGTTAGCAGGGTATTACATAAGTTTTTTGGAAGGATTTTCTTTACTTTAAGCATCCTTGACAAAGCCGACTCAGAAAGCAGCTAAGTTTTAGTGGACCACAGCCTGCGAGTAAAGTTTCCAAGAGCAGAAAGATAGATTGACTTCAACACTAGTTCTGACCTTACCAGAAGGTCCAAAGGGCTAGGCAATGTATTGTGATGCTTCAAGTGTTAGGCTGGTTTGTGTGATGTTGCAACATAAAAAGGTAATTTCTTATGCTTCTAGACAGTTAAAGAAGAATGAGAAGAACTACCCGACCCACAATTTAGAGTTGGCCACATTTATTCATGCCCTGAAGATTTGGAGGCATTACTTGTATGGCGTTCTATTGATATTTATACCGATCATAAGAGCCTCTAGTATATTTTTAGATAAAAGGAGTTGAACTTAAAACAACGCCAATGGCTTGAATTGTTTAACGACTCTGGCGTGGATATCTTATACCATCTAGAGAAAGCCAATATAGTAGCGGATTCCCTTAGTTGTAAGTCTATAGGCAGTCTATTATATTTGGAATCTGAGAAATAAGAGATGTCTAGGGAAATCCATCAGCTTGCTAGTTTTGGGTTAGATTATTAGACTCTGATGATACTGGGGTCACAGATCAGGAAATAGCCATATCATATCTAGTTGTGGATGTGAAGGCACGGACAATTCGAGGATCCCAGCTTAGAGAAACTCAAAGGCAAGGCTTAACAACGGGAGTCTCTAGACTTTAATATAGCAGGAGATAGAGTCCTCAAATTTAAAGATCAGTTATGTGTTCTAGATGTTGCAGGGCTTTGACAACAGGTTGTGGAAGAGGCACACCATTCTTGTTACTCTATTCACCCAGGATACACGAAAATATATCATGATATCCCCATTTTTTCACTCCTTCAGATGATGTTCAAAAATAGTAGACCCACATTTGAGTACTTAAGGTACATTATTGTATTATAAGTGTTCTTGTCTTGTTTCATGTGATGCCACACACATTATCATTATTCGATCACGAATGTCTCTAAGGGGGGAGGATGTAACACCCCACCTGTTTGAACGTTAGATTAACTCATACTTTAGGGATAAGATGAAGAGCATAATATACTAGGGAGGATGTTTTATGAGGTATTTTAATTTCCAATAGTTGTATGTAAAGTTATGAAGTCAAGCAAGTTTAAACTTAAACTCGGGAAAAGTTATTGTAAATTCTGTTAAGAAATTCTCTGAAAATTTGGGTCAAATGTCTCAAAGATTTTCTCCAAATATATATTGAGTTAGAAGTCCCCCCGACCTACCAAATATAAAATCTATGAGTCTAGTTTTCGATGCACTAAATCATTTGTCCATATGACTTCAAAATACAAAAATATTCCCATTTTCACGATACTGCACAAGCAAACACCTCGAGGCGTGTCCCCCTAGCCCCAAAGTTGGTGATGAGTTATATAGCAGCCTCTTCTTCATTTTATTCCATTGAAACATAAAAAAAATCATAAATCACAACCCAAGACTCTAAATCCTCCATGGACTTTGATGCTTTTAATTCAGAAGTTGCTCTATTGTGAGGTCATCTTCGTGGTATAGTTTTCTCATCGATTTTGGCTCCGTTTGTTGCTAAAAGAGGGAGTTCGTGGAGTGTATATTTCACTAGTGTTATAATCTTATTATTGGAAGATAAGAGTTCTAAATTCTCTACTCATTCTTAATTTGAGCTTTAGAATCAATTTCAAGGAGGAACTTATCGTTATCGGCATGTTTGTCATATTTTCTTATTATATATATTTACAACTCAAGGAGGGTTCTTCTAACAGCTTGTTTATCTTGGGATTTCAAAGCATTTAGTTGAGGTAATCTTCCTCCTACAACCCTCCTTCACAATTCCATGTTCTAGTATCATTTTATAGATTTTTTAGCCATGAAATTGTGTTTTGGATACCATAGCTCTGGGCAGCCCCTTTGTCTTATTGCATTGAATTATTATTGTAGTATATTGATGGTGTTAAGGTGTTATAGGGACTGGAGGTTTGTGTGATTCTTATTAGAGTCTCATATGATAGTTTTTGGGTTGAAAACGTGATGTATGCCTTGAAATAGTGCCTTGGGAGCTCGTCGCTCCTTCGAGATGTGGTTAGCATATTGTTGTTGGATTTACCTGTTGTTTATTATTTTTGTTGGCCTCATTATATGCTTTAGAGATGGCTGGTCGTGAGTGTGACATTAACACCTTATTGATTGTCTATGGCTCATTCTCGCAGCCTTGTTGATTCTAGCAATTGTTGCATCACGATAGGATAGTCAAACTTGATAGAGACATTTTTGAGACTTCAGTTGAAAGGTATGTTAAGGGTTCCTTTTCTCTTTTTGGCATGACCCTGAAGTACCAAACTTGTTATAGCTTGTATCACGTTGATATTTGACTTATGGGCTTATTCTATTGAGTTTTCTACCACAGAATGATGTAGTGACTACAAGTAGCACTCTATTTCTTACTTAGTGGCCCAGAAAAGTATGTTATGATTGTATGGAGATCAGCTATGATTGCATGCTATTATTGTGTTATTTTTATCGTCTAGCTACCACCAATAAGCTTGTTTTAGCCTCAACATACACTAATACAACAGGGTTTTCGAGCTGACATTTTGATTACTATAATTGTGCCTTCAGGCCGGGTAGACCGTACCTACAGGATTGACAGGTTGTACCTATGGGGAAGCAGTTACATTATATTACCATACCTTTGGGTCGGGTAGACCGTACCTACGAGACGGGCAGGTTGTACCTAGGGGAAAGCAGTTACATTACCTTACCACTCCTTTAGGTTGACTAAACCATGCCTACGGGCCAGGCAAATCATACCTATGAAATGGGCAGGCTGTACCTATGGGGAAACACTTATATTGTACCATAGAGCCTCAGAGTTGTATTGATTTATGACACGTGTACATTAAGACAGTTCATGTTATATCATCATTAGAGTCTAGGTAAGGGGGCTAGTATGGGTATTTAGCAATTATTTGCACCTGTTAGGACTTATGACAATTGTATGTAGAGTGGGTATTATTGGCCCGGCATCCACCAAGATGCTGATGATTATGTCAAGTCATGTGATCAGTGCCAATGCCAAGGGAACATATCTAGAAAGCATTACTTTTTGATGACCCTGATCCTTGAGATAGAGTTATTTGATGTATAGGGTATTGACTTCATGGGCCCTTTTGTTACCTCATATGGATAGAAGTACATTTTTGTTGTTGTGGACTATGTGTCTATATGGGTGGAAGCTACTGCACTACCTAATAAGGGAATTAGATTTTGCATTGTGCATCTATACGTAGTGACAATAGTGCTGATTTGATTTGGATCATATGGTCAGAAATTTAACTTATCGGTAATAAAGTGAGGGAGTGATGTTTGGTTAAGTGTTGGGTTTTCAGTGACGTATGTTGGATGGGTTATCCCACCCAGTGAGTTTGAAGGCATTACATCCCCAATTTCACCTTGGCAATGAGGTCAAAGGTTATTTTTCCCACAAACTCCCAACAATATGTTTGATAATCACTAGGGTGAAGTCTGAGTAGCCCTTGGTTTGATTTTAGTAAGAGAGAGTTGAAAATTTAAAAATTTGATGATCGTATTTGTGCTTAATTGATGATTGTGTGTCAAAACTTGGTCGTTTCACCCAGTCCTGAGACTTGCGACCCATGAAAAAGCTTCTACGTGTATTAATCTTAAGCATGGGATGAAAAGACTAAGTCTCAACACACCAAAAGAGAAATTTCATGTGTTTAAGTAGTCACGGTTTGGTTGACAAGCTGTAGTATTGGTCTACTAACCATCAACTCAATAGTGAATTTTTAAAAAAAATAAAATAAACTCTCAGGTTCAAGTCTATGAGTCACAAGATGGTCCATAGTTTTGAACTATGGTCCATCAAGTGACCCTTAGACACCTTGGAGGAATGAAATGTTTAGCCTCAAGTGAATGCACAGATCAGTTCATAGACCATGGACTGGTTATTTGGGACGTTAACCCACCCATGAAAAATTCCCTGCACCATTGTACCACAGTGTAAAAAAAATTCTTCTTATTTTACTTTTCATATCTCATGTTGTATATAATTGAGTGTTACCCATAGATACCATGCAACTGAAGATACCACTAAAGAGGGGTTGAGGGAACCCCCCCCCCCTCTCCAAGAGAGATGCAGCCAAAGAAATGCTTAGCTGACTCTGGCACTATCCGTAGTCAGATGAAAAGGAGCAAGAACAATTGACCATTTGCACTACTAGGCAGTAGACTAGAAAATGAAAAGCAGCCCAGTCTTAAGAGAGAGAGGAGGCTATTGGACCATCATCTAGTGCGAGTAAGTCCAGCGACTCTGGCTCCGCTCAGCTACAGCAACTACCAGTGCTAGTAGGTCAAGTTCCAAAAATTCAGAAGCTGAGGAAGTAGAGAAGGTCGAGCGTTCCACAATTGTGTCCTCTTTGAAAAGTGAAATTCTAAATGTTTTAGATAATATAAGGTGGGCAGTTGTGAGCTAACAACGGCTATTTTATGATGGACTTGCTGAGACTGACAGGGGTCGTACTAAGCTGAGCATATTTGAAGAAGTAGAGATCATGTCAGCAGGTTTAATGAGATGGCTGAGCTCAGAGAATTGTATAATCACGATGAGTTTGAGTGGATGAGTTATCCTAGAGGAAAGTACAATCCTATCATCATCCATGAGTTTTACACTGCCTACACATCCTATATACTCGTACGAAAAAGGAAAATCTACAAAGAAGTTATCTCTATTGGAGAGAGTGCAAGTACGAGGGGTATAGGTTGATATCTCAAAGTGCACTATTCAGCACTTTATTTATGTCCTCGACTACATGGCATCAGGAAGGCAGCCAGATCTTGCCTATAGGTTGGAGCAGTACAAAAGTAACAATAATCAGCTTACGTGTCTTGCCTTTATGCTTACTCTTGGTAACCCATCATGATTGACGAGCATGACACTCTTCATAATAAAAGTATTATTAAATTTTGCAGTCAAGTTTGGTGGTTGGTTGTTAGGTATCTCTTGGTTCCAACAACTGCCAACAATACTCTCACTCTAGACTGGGAAATTTTGGTTGCAACCTTTACATCAAGATTTGACATTGTTATTTCCCGTATCATAGCTGATGATATCCGAGAGTGGTCCTTGAGGACTTCCACCTCCATCCCTTTTCCATGTCTTATAACAAAGCTTTGCAAAGCATTTAGAGTACCTACCTATGTGGGGATTTATCGGACACTACATGCCATAGGCTTCCAGGATATTGCACTAACACGAGATGTGGCTAACCCTGTTGCTAAGGGTATAGCCCAATCCTCTACCTCCAGGAGCACCATTTTTGCTGACCTTCTAGATGAGAGTGTCCCTGTTGAGTCCTCATCTCCCTTTGAGGATACTGCTGCTGCAGCTTTGGAATCCCTAGACACTGATACAGGTACTTTAATTACTCCTCCATCAGCGTAGGTGACCGTAGCAGCCTATCTGCCAGTGTCATCCACAACCTTCAATTTTTCTAGCCAGACTATCAGCTAGGTGGCTAAAATATTTGCATATGTTGATAAGCAGATCAAGAAAATCTCCACTGCAATCAAGATAGGCATTAGGAAAGAGATTTCTACCGCTCTTGAGCCTATATAGAAATTTATCAACAGTGTTGATGCCTATACAGACGGGATAGAGATGAGGGTGAATGAGCGGCTGTAAGATTTGAGTGCACTAGACCACGAGGATGTACTTGTAGAGCTTGACAAAGCTTGTGCTGATATCAATGCCATTCAGTAGAGGATGATCCCTACTATTGATTCCATACCAGTCAAGGATTAGGATGCGAAGGATTCTTTTTTTATTGATTTATTGGCACATTCCCTTGCACGTGCTAAGAGAAAGAGAGCTCAAGATTAGGCTAATTTAACTCTGGTTGTGAAAGCCATGAAAAGGAAAATAGATGCAAAAAAAGCTAAAAAGGAGGAGGAGAATAAGTTAAAGGAGACCATGGAGATGTCTAGATGGGAGGAAGAGGCTATAGTTGAGGCTGCCAGAGCTAGAGCGGAGGCAGCAAGACACGGTTCTTCCTCGAGTTTGGCACCTCCAGGTGCAATTCCTTCCTTTGACCCTATTATGGGAATGCCACACAGTGGCATAGTTACCTATGATGCTATCATAGCTGACATTACCATGGGTTCTATACCACCAACCCCATATTCTACACCTAACGTCGGCACTTAGGCTCTACTGGTATGTTCTCACCTCCCACACATTTACTCTTTTTAGTGCATTAGGGAAAATGCATGATTCTTTTTAGTGGGGTAGGGGCAGTTAGTCTGTGTTTATTTTGATGTGTATCTTGATGAAGTTTAAATATTTAAGATACACGCGTCATTCCACGACATTAAATCAGGTGCTACTTGGGAGTCAACCTAAGGGGTACCTTAAGTACCCTTGTCCTTGGGGTTTTCTTACTTTTTTCTTTCTCTGGGGACTTTTATTTCTAAAGAACAACGTATTTAGTATGTGTGATATGTTAGGTAGATTTAGCTAGCAGAACGTTGACATGAGATAAACTAGCACACATAATCTATTTTTTTAACTATTTTGTGAATAAATTGAGACCCTTCCAAATTTTTTGTATGTGCTTCATGATTGACCAAATAAATTTTTTGTAGGCTCAGTTTTTTATATTGTGATTATTGAATCTGAGAACTTCTACTAAACTACCATCCCAACCGAATAAATGGTAATTAGTAATGTGATCATGTGCCATGTGTGCGTAAGGTACTATAGTCAAGTTCTTACTCTGCATCTGTAATCTAGAACTTGAATGGTTAGTCTTGCTATTGTTATAGGATAAAACGGTTAGGAAAGTATCATAGGCCTTCTTTGTATAAGCCTCTCTTACCCAAAATGACTAACCAAATGGTATGCATATCCCTAGATCCCTACTTTAAGCCGATAGCCATTTCGTTGATTATCCTAATAGCCATCCCATTTTAACTTAAGTCAATCCTTTTATTTGGCCCCTATACCTCCTTGGATACTAGGCTTCAACTTAGGCAAATTGCCTATGTTGAGAGTAGCTGACATTAGGAAGAAAAAAAAGGAAAGTTGGGTAGAAAAGAACAGAAAAAGAAAAATCATCACTGAAGCGGGGTGTGTAAACTTGAAAAGAGAAAGAGAGAGAAAAAAGAGTAAAGAAAAATCCAAAAAATTTATAGCACCAAGAGAAAAGAGCAAAAAGTTAGAAATAGACCACACCTAAGCTGACTGAAACAAAGTCAGGGAAAGTAAGAAAAAGGGCTGAGAAGTAAAAGCAAAGAATAGTGTAGTGTCCAAGAAGGGTTGAGTCACTTATCTAAGTCTACCATACCCATCCCTAAGCCTACATAACAATCCTAGAAAAGTCCTATAGTGATCTTGATCTAACTGTCCAATGATGAAAGCGTAAAAAATAAGGGTAGGCCTATGGTATGTGCACATGCATTGTTTGAACTTCTTTGTGAGTGTAAGCGCACTTTGATTATACAGTCCCATTTTTTATTGCATATATGTGTGAGGGACTTTATTTGATATGTGAGGGAACTAGGTTAACATTATCTAATTGCTACATTTGAATTTAGGTGTCACTAGTGTATGCATGTTTGTCTGTCAATAGCGCGATGTCATTATTTGATCCTTCAGTGTTAGCTTGAGATTCTTTGAAATTATGCACATCTGTTTTAAAACAAAGGAAGGGTAGACTATGATAAACGAGTGTGTTCCCAAAGTTTTCATAAGGATAGCCATTGCTTTCCTAGTCTACTGATGCCGAAGCATCATAGTTGAGTCATGTTGAGGTTGCTTGAGGACAAGTAAAGATTCTAAGTTGACGGGTGTTGATATGACGAGATTTCATGGCACGTACGTTGCATTAAACAAAGGATTTTGTGAGTTCTTAAGCACGTTTTGGTAGATATAATGTGTTTTTGGTGCCATGTGTAGGAAAACAAGGTTCTCAAGGAAAGAATTAGAGTTTTTACTGAATGTTGGCAAAGTCTGAACTTATTATGAAAATGATGAACCATGGTTTGGAACCATGAACTATGCTTCTAATCGTGGAATGTCAGGAATTTGATTCTGAATCATTGAGTCAGCCGATGAGTCATGAACTCAAATTACTGGTCGTCCTATGACTCATCGACTGATGTCCCGCGGAGGTGTAATTTTTAAGGGTTAAACAATAATTGAAGTTTGTGGGCCATAATTTCAAATGATGTACCCATCCTGTGAAACATAAATCCAAGATCAGAGAAAGTGCAAAAATAGGTCCCAAAATCATAGGTCACATTATGAGCCATAGATTGGATCAACGACCCATGGTTCCATGGGTAGAAATCTACAGCCCTTAATTTGACCTTGCTAGATAACGGTTGACCCCTATAGACCATGAACCATCAATTTAATTGAAGGGTCATGGACTCTCCCGTACAACCTGATGAGGCCATGTTTCCCTATTGAACTTAGGATAGGATTTTTTGTCAATAAATACTTTCCCTAGGTTTTCTTTTACATGTTACGCACCTTTTCGAGCAACACTCGATATTATTAATTATGTTTTGTTACTTTGAGGATTAATACAAGGTTTTTTCGTGCTCTTGATTCTTGAAGATTACTTTAGTTCTTGTTCTTAAATTTTTATAGTTACTACAAGTTTATTCTTATCAATTTTTCTATGAATCTCTCAAGTATGATTATATAAGCAACATAACTAGGGTTGTCGGAACCATGATGAACTAACAACATCGGTTAAACAACTAGTAATTCTAGAATGGTAATATTGCATGTTTTGTTATTCTCTTCACTTTAATTTCTTTTTAGTGGTTGCAAATGTTACATCTCGCCGTTAACCTTTACTTGCAATACTAAGGAGGTAATGGGTTAGGAAAAGAGATTAACAACATATATTTGAGGTTACTAACCCTCATCTAAAGATTTAAGATCGATCGAAGATAATCAATCTGAGATAATTAATGAAGTTTAGTATTTTGACCGTTGTGAGCCTGACCGGAGATCAAGTGAAATTCGTCTATGTGGGTCAACCAAACCATAGTTGACCTATAACATATCATTATTTTTTCATACATATTACCAAGATAGATCACTAGTTTCATACACTTATTGCGTTATGAAATCATGGGAAATACAATCCTAGTTTCTTCTCTATCATTGGATACAACATCAGTTACTTTGCAAACACTTGGTTACTAATAACCCACAAAGAACTTCTTACTTATACTTTTATGCAAACCCCTCTTAGGAAATAAAGATTACCAGTATAATATTCACTACTGACGTAGTTCTCACCATATTCTCTATGGGTTTTGACCCCAAGCTTGTTTGGATTTTATATTTGACAATGACCGCTTTATATCTTATTTAAGAGGTGTAATTTTGGCGTATCAGGAACAAATGCAGGTATTCGAATTCATATCAACCTCAACATCCCAAGTGGACTTTTCCATATCTTGTTTCCTCCATAGTACTTTGATGGACATTATATCTTTAGTTCTCAGCTTTCTAACTTAAAGATCAAGGGTATCCAATGAAACTTTTTGAAATGATATCTATGAATTAAATACTCTTAATGGGTATATCAAGTGACGGGTTCAATAAATAGTAACATGGCATATACATGTGAAACTTGAGTGAATGAAAGCTAAATTTGGAGGTAATCTACCTCATGCCTCATGGTAAATTTTCTATATGAGTAACGCCCAACATATCGAGGGCTCAACTTTCTTTTTTTTTCTAAATTTCTGGCAAAATCCTTGCTTTACCATTATGTGGAGGGACTTTATCCAAACTTGTTAATACTAGAGTCAATAAGCATAGAGGTGCATATAACATATGAACAAATAAGTCACGTAGAGTCTATGACACATAAGTAGATTATCAAAAAAAGGACTTAACATATGAATAGGTGAACCTAATAGACATGTGACATATGGACAATTGAACTATAGAAACCTCTGATATAAGTGAAAGTGATCTATGAAATCATGTATCACATGCACATATGAATTATAAAGTAGCACGTGAGCAAATTAACTATAATACATGTAACAGGTGGGTAGAGGAATTATAAATGTATAGCATGTGAGCAAGTAGGTTGTAAAACACATTGAGCAAATGGACTAGATAAACACGTAACGTATGGGCACTAAAGTTAAAAAAGCATATAACATATAAGCAAGTGGACTATAAAACATTTGAGATATAAGAAAGTGACTTATGAAACATGAATCACATTGAGCAGGTGGACTATATAGCATCGATAAGTAGACTAACATGTGAACAAGTATACATATGAAATATGAGCAAGTGAGCAAATGACACATGGGAAGATAAACTATAAGTCGTGTAATGCTTAAGCAAGTAGGCTATGAGGCATATAACACATATTGGCAAATGGTGTATGAAGCATAAAACATGTAGACAAGTGATTTGTGATATATATAACTCATGAGCACTAATTTATAATGCCTATAGCATATGACCAATTAATATGTGATGCACATAAAATATGGACACATGATTTGTAGCAAGTAGCTGGTGTAATATAACACCTACATGCCAGTGTTTTATGACATATGTAACATGCGATAAAATAATCCACAAAGGGTAACCTACGAATAAATAAGCTATGGAACATGTAGCATGTACAATCATATAACAAACCAGAGACTTTGGAAACTAGGATACATCCTATAGAACAACTCCACCATATTAAGTGCAAGCATACCACCGCTAGTGCTAAATCACGGGTGGGATTGTTCTGCTCGTGTTCTCTACTTACCTCAAATCACATGCAACTAATTTCCCATGTTAACTTTTCAACCTCCCAAGAATTCTTCTTATAGGTGTTCCACCCATTGGAACTTGGTTCTCTTTTGAGTCAACATAAAAGTAGGGACAAGATAGAGAAGAAATTCTTAATAATTCATCTGTCGGAGTAGGAGGTTGAGGTCAACTTTATATTTATTACTAGCCTGTGATATATCATTACACTCGATATTTGTGTCATGACCTAAATCAATCGTGAGTGGCGCCTACACTAAACCCCCAATTGCGAGAACCAACTAACCTAACAAACCATACAAACTTAGCCAAAAATAGTCAACTAAATCAATCTCATTAATAAAGCCAATAATCAATATCTTAAATGCAGAGTAAGAATACATATGTGGAAATAAACCATCCCTAGAACCTGAAAGTCATCGTACCAAAACTGTAATAATTTTCAAAAAGAAAGGGGATGCAACCCCAAAACGAAAATAATATCTATGTCTGAAACAACATACCAGAAAAGAAGTGAAGAACCCGTGGTAGCCTAGAAGATGCATCTCACCCTTTAGTTCGAATACTATCTAAATCACAGGTGAGGTCTCAAAACAGTCGTTGGAATATACTCAGCAAAAAGAAGAGCACATATAGTATCAGTACAAAAGAAACAATGGTGTACTAGTAGGGTCATCGTCCAACTCAAAAAGAGAAATATGAACACATAACCATAACGTAGTACAACAAGACAACCCTGAACCCTATCATGCAACTCTACTCCACGTTCATAATGCTTAACCTTGTACAAGTACAACAAAAAGTTCAGTCAATATGAGTCAACAAGGATAATATGTTAAGTCACTATGACCACCAACAAGACTCTAAGTCAACAACCATGACACAACAATCATAAAATTCATGTCCCAACTACACTAGTAATAGACAACACATAATTATGTCACGTCTTGCAATTTTCCCGGACCACTCAAGGATCCCTAAGACAATAACTATGGCAATTAACATGCATCCTAGTTTACATTAAAAAAACCACCTTTAGTAATTAAGCAACAAACCCGGTTCACTCAAGGAACAAACATAATAATGACAACAATTAAGCCCGGTTAACTCAAGGAAGCAATATAATCAAGAAAACACATAATCCCCAATTCATTCAAGGAACCATCACACTCATAATATATATGTCCACACATGCTAAGGGTCTTATAGTCGCCCACTAGCCATGACCTATAGTGGACGAGCTCTTGTCCATGTACCAAATCTCATATATCAAGTGTCTGCTAACCTGATATCAACTAATCCAGTGGAGATGTTCAAAGACTTGTACATTCCATAATAATGATAGATATCAATACAATCACACCAATAATGATAATAGAAACAACACTTGAAAAAATCCAACAAGCTTTCAATTAAACTCATTACATGTGATTAACACTTAGGATATCAAACAATCATTTCTTTTCCTTGAACATTCATTGTACAAGCAATACTAAGGAATACTTATCATGCACGCATAACACAAATTGGATTTCAACTACATTTAAACCATCACCTACCTCAATCCAAGCTTGAAATGCTTTACTGAACCTGAGCTTTCCCTTTTCTTGCAACCCTGACTTGATTGTGGTCTAAAAATAGGAATATAAACACATAATCAATCAAATGACCTATAATATCAAAGATTACAACCTAATATCAAACCCCAAGGCCAATTTCATGATTATCCCACCCATTCTAGGGCTTTCCCCCCTAAATTCACCTTAAAAATATCAATTTCATGGTTACATTAGAGAATTATAATCATTCAAGAATAAAAAATCAACCTTTAACTAAAACCCAAATGTTTTACATTTAATTTTGTCACGACCCAATTTCTCGGTCATGATGGCACCTACAACCCCCGGTAGGTGAACCAATCCCCGTAGCCCAGAACAGTTAGTAATGGCTACTATCTAATAAATAAGGGAACAAGACGAAGAGAATAGATAAAAGGGATATAAACATATACATATGCGGAAACTAAACCAAACCCCAAGACCTGGTATCATAGTATAGAGCCAAACTACACACATGGAGTGAAAATAATCCAAAACAATATATAAAGATGTCTCTGAATGGTAATAGAGTACATGAAGCAAAAGATAAACTAAAGCTAAGCCCCGATCGCCAAGAGCTCACCCTCAGTCTAAAGTGGTCCCCAACAGATCTCCAAGCACGAATCACAGCGATCTAACGGCGATGGCCCATGCTAGGATCTGCACCCAAAGATGCAGGGGGTAGGGGTGAGCACCAAATGCGAAGTATAAGGTACCCAGTAGGTATCATAGGCCGACTGGGCACATTTAAGATAATAGCGTAGTAACAGACAGAATAGAAGCAAGCAATCACAGAAATCAACGAAAGGTACACAGGAACTAGCCCAGAGGGAAATCAACAGAACCACATGTGAGGCCAGTAAGCATAATATACACACCATAGGCACAGGTGAAAGTAAGAAACAACGCACCTGGGGTCCTTGCAATAACAGTGTATACATAATAAGTTTACGAAATGGATGGTATACCGGTAACCTCAAGTGTAAGAGGAGGGAAAGAGTAATGATAGGCATGCTCAGAGACATGAATCAAACTCAACTAATCATATCAATCTCAAATCCAGAAACTAACAGTCTAGTAGTAACCAATTTCATACTTAACCGTAACAGGGAACAATTCTGTAAGTAAATAGCAAAATTCTACCTACAGTCCCCCAGCCGCCCATACAACCGAGGAACACAAACAAGTGAAAACAAACCCTCCGGCATCCCATACTACAAGAGCGTACAATCAACAAACAACAAACAAGGGTGGAGCCTCAAACAATGAATGATATGATGCATGAAGGTCTCAAGTGAAATGGTATCTCTGTATGTACCTCCCCCGATGCCGATCCGGCCAAGCAGGTAGGTTTCATGGAAGGACACTACCCGTATACCTCTACTCTGCCGTATACCCTTCCTCCGGCACACGCAGCCCGAAGCCCCAGGCCCGGATAGTAAGGTCCATAGAGGTCCCAGACCCCATACTAAAACTCAATATCAAAACATGTCGTTCGGAAGCAAGTCCGGGATCAAGATAGAGACCCAGTCTCAAATATGCATGCCCAAACCCTGTCCAGGACTAAAGTAGTAGGAAAATATCTCAAAAACCCCTCCAAGGGTGCCCGGGCATAACCGGGTCTAAACAGTAGAAAGTCATCTCAGGTGCTCGGTCCGACCGAGTCTAAAAATCATCTCAAGTAACAAGAAAACTCAACTAGCACCCCGATCCTGCCGAGTCTAGCATTAATCGTAAAACTGGTGATTTAAAACATAATTTTACTTCCCTTTATCCAGGAATATTCACAAGTTAAATCAAACCATTTCCAAATTATTTCCATAAAAAAACGGGCCACCCAGGCCATGCAAGGTTTAGAAAATAGTGCCAGTAGGCCCGAAGCCAAAACCATAGTAAAACATGGATAAAACCTCTTTATATGCATGGAAATGGTATGATCACACACAATAGCTGCCCAGCAGCTCACAATCAACCTAACGACCCTGCACAGGCCCACAGCTACTCAGCAAGCATAACCAGCCTAGAAGGATAATTCTATGCCCGCGACTCGCGGACATTCCCAAAATCCCACCTTCTATGTTCCAGAGTCAACAAGGCCTCACAGGACCACAAGGATAAATAAAATATATCGGCAAGTACTACAAGCAACGGAGGAACAAAAGTAGGCGGACATAAATAAAGCAGTCGAGGTCTGTGGTACCAACCTAATAAACCAACCCAAGGATGCCCATTAAAACAATTTTATCCTATATATGCGGAGTCTAGGGAAAATAAACAGTAACCTACCTGTCGTCCGATGACAAGCTGCTAGAACAACGATGTCCACGCTCGAACCCCTCCGAGAAACTCCAAAATGAAATCAAACTCGAAATTAGGCTTGAATAACTTGACGTATATAACCAAATTTCTTTTGGCCATTAAATATAACATCAAAATATATTTTTCACTAAAATTTCTTGGAAAAATGACCACATATGTTAGTGACGTGCTACACCTCCCCGTAGAAATATTCTCAAATATGAAATGGAGAGCAAGAAAGTTAAGTATATACAACTATGTAAACAACCCCCTCTGAAAATGGTGGTTGAATTACCTTATATAATTAATATAGATTTGGTTTTTCTTGGAAACCAATTAGGACCCATATGATGACTAAAGTTGCTTCCTTCATTTCTTCAAGGCACGTGGAGGTGGTGTGTCAAAAGCACACCCTTCCTTATCCGCTTATTATTGGATGGGGTCCATGTTTCTTATATATTCGGATATTGCGTAAGTTCGTGGTAAAATAAATATAAATTTTTTAATATACCATAATTCATAGCAAATTATTTCGAATAAAATCTACTATATTATAATAATAAATTTCAACATAACTAAATTTACTATCTCCGTTAAAATATTACAATGTATAAAAACCTTATAAAATAAATACATATACAATTATATCGTAACAAAATATTTTTCATAAACCTTTAAAATATTTTTAAAAAGGTAATAATCATGTAACTTTTTACCAAATTCAACTTTCAAATAAAATATTTTTAAATGCACGCGATATTAATAAAATTCTTAAATTTAAGTTCGCAACTCACCATCGCACGATTTTGATACTCAAGAACTCTCTCGGAATCCTCCCTTATATTTTCTCACTGTTTCGGAACTGAAATGGCGTTTTAAAACGTGAAGTTGAGGCTTAAATCGAGTTTGACCCGACCCGGTTCGTGACTCGGTTCGCAACCCGGTTTCTGCCAAATAGTCCGCGGTAAAACAGTCACAACTTTTCACTCAGAGATCAGTTGGACGTGAGGTTTTGTGCGTAGGAAACTAGACTCGTAGACCTTCGATTTGGTATTTCAGGGGACTTCTAACTCTTTATATATTGAGAGAAAATCCCTGAGACATTTGACCCAAAGTTCAGAAAATTTATCAAAGAAACTTACGATCAAACAAATGGACCCGGCGCCGAAGTACCAGTCCCGACAAGCCTTAAATGACTTGGGGCCACTACAAACAAGCTCTAACGGTTCAAGGCAAACGTATACGTGGAAATAACCGGAAGGTTCATTACATCATCCACTACTAAAAAGGACTTTCGTCCTCGAAAGTCAAGATCAAGGGGGTACCTGAAGGCTAAAATAGTTGCGGATACTGAGCCCACATATCTCTCTCGGTCTCCCAGGTAGCCTCCTCGACTGGACAGTGCCTCCACTGAACCTTAACAACTGGGATCTCTCGAGACCTCAATCTCCTGACATCTCTGGCCAAAATAGTTGTCGGCTCCTCAACAAAGGCTAAACCCTCACCCAACTGAACTGAATCCCACTGTAACACATGAGACTCATCTGGGACATACCGACGCAACATCGAAACATGAAATACAGGATGTATAGCTGAAAACATCAGAGGCAAGGCTAACTGATAGGCCAACGCTACCAAACTCTTTGAAGAATCTCAAACGGCCCCAATGTACCTGGGGCTAAGCTTGCCCCGCCTACCAAATCTCATCACGCCCTTCATGGGAGATACACGGAGAAACACCAAGTCACCGACACTAAACTCCAAGGCACGAAGCCTACGATCAGCATAACTCTTCTGCCTGCTCTGAGCTGCCCGAAGTCTGTCCTGAATCACTCGGACTCGGTCTAAGGAATCTCGAAGCAAATCTGTGCTCTGTGGCCTAGAATCAAAACCATCAAACCAACCTACCGGTGATCTGCAACGCCTGCCATACAAAGCCTCAAAAGGTGCCATGCCAATACTCGAATGGAAGCTGTTATTATAAGCAAACTCTGCCAAGGGAACAAACTGATCCCAAGAACCTCCAAAGTCAAGAACACAGGCCCGAAGCATGTCCTCCAGAATCTGAATAGTCCTCTCGGACTGGCCATCTGTCTGAGGGTGGAAAGCGGTACTAAGATGAACCTCTGTACCCAAATCTCGCTGAATAGCCCTCCAGAACTGAGATGTGAACTGAGTGCCGCGGTCTGAAATAATAGAAGCTGGGACCCCATCCAATCAAACAATCTCATGAAGGTAGATCTGGGCTAACCTCTCTGTGCCATAAGAAGTCTGAACCGACAAGAAATGTGCTGACTTAGTCAGCCTATCAACAATCACCCATATGGAATCAAACCCATGAGAAGTACGAGGCAAACCAACAACAAAGTCCATAGTAATCCCTTCCCACTTCCACTCAGGAATGGGAAGTCGCTGCATCAAACCACCAGGTCTCATGTGCTCGAACTTAACCTGCTGACAGTTCAAGCACCGAGATACGAAATCCACTATATCCTGCGTCATACCACTCCACCAGTAAAATTGTCTCAAGTCTCTATACATCTTTGTTGTGCCAGGGTGAATGGAGTATCTAGTACAATGTACCTCATAAAGTACCAACTGAATCAAATCACTAATCCTCGGAACACAAAGGCGACTATCGAACCTCAGAACCCCATCTGAATCTAGAGTAGCCCGACTGGTCCCACCCTGAACAACCCGATCACGATGGTCACACAACTGCTGATCCTCAAACTGACGGCTCTGAATCTGATCAATCAACGTAGAAAGAACCTCAATACTGGCAAGAACTCTGCTAGGATCCGATAAGTCAAGCCTAACCAGACGGTTAGCCAAGGACTGGATGTCCAAGGCAAATGGTCGCTCTGAAACTGAAAGAGAAGCTAGGCTACCCATACTCACTGCCTTCCGGCTCAAGGCATCCGCTACCACGTTTGCC
The DNA here is from genome assembly GCA_003996215.1 of Jaltomata sinuosa. NCBI lineage: Eukaryota > Viridiplantae > Streptophyta > Magnoliopsida > Solanales > Solanaceae > Jaltomata > Jaltomata sinuosa. The sequence continues at coordinate 157,377 of QJPP01004754.1, forward strand.
TTGCCCGGATGATACAGAATAGTGAAGTCATAGTCCTTCAGTAACTCGACCATCTCCTCTGTCTCGAGTTCAACTCTCGCTGACTCATGATATACTGAAGACTAAAGTGATCGGTGAAGATCTCACAGTGAACTCCATAATAGGTAATGCCTCAGAGATCTTTGAGCGCGAAAACTACCGCCGCCAACTCTAAGTCATGAGTGGGGTAGTTGCGCTTCGTGAACCTTCAGCTGCCTCGACGCATATGCTATTACTCGACCCTGCTGCATCACACACAACCAAGACAAACCCCAGAAGCATCACAATACACGGAGAAGCTCTGACCCTCAACCAGCAAAGTCAAAACTTGAGCTGAAGTCAATAAGGCCTTAATCCTCTGGAAGCTATCCTCACACTGGTCCGACCACTGAAATGGGACATCCTTCCTAGTCAGCAGCATAGTCAAGGGTGCTGCTATGGAAGAAAATCCCTCAACAAACCGTCGGTAGTAACCTGCTAACCCAATAAAGTTGTGGACCTCAGTAACAGTAGTAGGTCTAGGCCACTCACAAACCGCTGAAATCTTTCCCGGATCAACCCTAAACCCATCCTTAGACACCACGTGCCCTAGGAATGCAACTGACTCAAGCCAAAACTCGCACTTCGAGAACTTGGAATAAAGCCGATGATCTCTCAAAGTCTGGAATATAACCCTCAAGTGTTGCTCATGCTCATCTCTACTACGCGAGTACACCAAGATGTCGTCTATAAAAACTATCACAAATGAGTCCAAATACGGGCCAAGAACCCTGTGCATCAAGTTCATAAAGGCTGCGGGGGCATTAGTCAACCCAAAAGACATCACCAGGAACTCATAATGGCCATAACGTTTCCTGAATGCTGTCTTAGGGATGTCCTCCGCCCTAATCCTCAACTGATGGTAGCCCGACCTCAAATCAATCTTCGAAAACACGACTGAACCCTGAAGTTGGTCAAACAAGTCATCAATCCTTGGCATCGGATACCTATTCTTCACTGTCACCCTATTCAGCTGCCGATAGTCAATACACATGCGCATCGACCCATCTTTCTTCTTCACGAAGAGAACATGAGCACCCCAAGGTGACACACTAGGCCTAATAAACCCCTTAGCTAACAGATCCTAGAGCTGCTTCTTAAGCTCCCTGAACTCAGCAGGAGCCATACGGTAAGGAGAAATAGAAATAGGCCTAGTTCCTGGCTCTAGCTCAATAGCGAAATCAATATCTCTCTCAGGTGGAAGGCCTGGCAGGTCGGTAGAAAACACATCGAGGAAGTCTCTAACCACAGGAACAGACTCAGGAGAAGTAGGTTCAGCACTAACATCTCGGACATATGCTAGATAAGCTAAACACCCACGGGAAATCAACTTCCTAGCTCGAAGACAAGAGATGATCCCAGATGGTGCATGGCTAACAGAACCCTGCCACACAACCGGGGATACACCGGGCACATCTATGGTAATGGTCTTGGCATAACAATCCAAAACCACACGGTGAGGGGATAACCAGTCCATGCCCAGTATCACATCAAAATCTAGAATATAAAAAATCATCAAATCACCCCAAGTCTCTAAATCACCAATAGATAGCATACAAGATCTCACAATCCGATCCACTACTAAAGATTCTCCTACTGGGGTCGAAACAGAAACAGGAACAGATAATGGCTCACTAGCCAACCCCAAACAAGGCATAAAGTAGGCAGATACATATGAACATGTGGATCCAGGATCAAATAAAGCCATAGCAGACTGGTGGCACACAGAAATTGTACCTGTAATCACAGCATCTGAGGCCTCTGCCTCTGGTCTCCTAGGGATCGTGTAAAACTGACGACGACCTCCACCTGCCCGACCGCCATCCCTACCACCTGCTCTGCCGCGTGGAGCACCACCTCTACTCTGACGACCACCCCCTCTAGGCGAGGGCTGAACTACTCGTAAAGGCTCGGCCAACTGAACTGTACCCTGCTGAGGGCAATCTCTAGCAAAATGACCAATCACACCACAAGTAAAACAAGCCCCTGGCGGACTACTCGGTCGGGATGAACTAGCAGATCCCGTATAACCACCACGGCCTGATGCCCCAGAAACTGTACCCCTCAAAGACTGGCCGCTATAACCCTGATGGCTGCCCTGACCCTGCTCGAACAGGGTACTACCAAAAGTCTAAAGGGAAGCCTGAAGCGGTCGACTGGACTGACCCTGGTGCTGCTGTAGCTGATAACTCAGGATCCACTGGCCAGGACCTCCACAGTGCAGGCATAGTCTACGATAGCCTGAAATGACCGACCACTGGCGACCAATATCTCAGCGGGCTGCCTGATCTCTGGCCTCAAACCCCATACAAATTTGTGAATCCTATCTGCCTCGGTAGGAATGATCATAGCTCCGAACGGTGCTAGCTGATAAAAACAGGTCTCATACTCTGAGATAGTCGTAGACCCCTACGTAAGGTGAGTAAACTGCTCCCTGCGATGCTCATGATCACTCTGAGGTAGGAACTTGGCCATAAAGGCCTCATAAAACTCAGACCAGGCCAAAGGAGGGGACAATGGTGGTCTACACGCAACCTGGGCCCTCCACCATAACTTCGCTGGGCCCTCCAACTGATAGGTAGTATAACCAACCCCGTGAGTCTCCAACAAACCCAAATGATGCAACATCTCCTCACAGGTAGTAATAAAGTCATGTGGATCCTGTCCAGAAGTACCAGCAAACCTCAGAGGTGCTAACCTCAAAAACCTACCCAACGCCTTCTGCTCTGACTCTGTCATTATTGGGCAAGGAGCAAGAGGCTGTGCAACAGATGGAACCAGAATTACCTCCGCACGAGGAGCCATAGTAGCCGGCTGCGCTCCTAAGCTCTATGCACCCAGGGCTGCCCTCTGAGCGGATGTTTGCGCTACCTCAGAAGTCCACTCTCCAATCACACCCAAAAGCTGTAATAGTAATCCCCGAATATCTGGAGACTGAGCTGTGGCTGGAGCTGGCACAGAAGTGGGAACTGGAGCTGGTGCTGGAGCTGGCGCTGGAGCTGGCGCTGGAGCTGGCGCTGGAGCTAGCGCTAGAGCTGGCACTGGAGTGGGAGGCTCATCTCCGCGTGATGCCGATGATCTCGTATGAACCATCTGCGGAAGGATGAAGTAGAACAAATGAGATTTCCAGAAACTTCAAGGGTTCCACGCACGACACAGAAGCAACAAAAGAGTCAAATTTCCTACAATTTCACTGTAGCCTCCCAAAGATTGAGTACGGACGTCTCCGCCCCGATCCGCAGGACTCTACTAGACATTGGCTCCTATACCGATGACACCGGTGAACCTAAAGCTCTGATACCAAGTTGTCACGACCCAATTTCTCGGTCATGATGGAACCTATAACCCCCGGTAGGTGAACCAATCCCCGTAGCCCAGAACAGTTAGTAATGGGCTACTATCTAACAAATAAGGGAACAAGACGAAGAGAATAGATAAAAGGGATATAAACATATACATATGCGGAAACTAAACCAAACCCCAAGACCTGGTATCATAGTATAGAGCCAAACTACACACATGGAGTGCAAATAATCCAAAACAATATATACAGATGTCTCTGAATGGTAATAGAGTACATGAAGCAAAAGATAAACTAAAGCTAAGCTCCGATCGCCAAGAGCTCACCCTCAGTCTGAAGTAGTCCCCAACAGATCTCCAAGCACGAATCACAGCGATCTAACGACGATGGCCCACGCTAGGATCTGCACCCAAAGATGCAGGGGGGTAGGGGTGAGCACCAAATGCGAAGCATAAGGTACCCAGTAGGTATCATAGGCCAACTGGGCACATATAAGATAAAAGCGTAGTAACAGACATAATAGAAGCAAGCAGTCACAGAAATTAACGAATGGTACACAGGAACTAGCCCAGAGGGAAATAAACAGAACCACATGTGAGGCCAGTAAGCATAATATACACACCATAGGCACAGGTGAAAGTAAGAAACAACGCACCTGGGGTCCTTGCAATAACAGTGTATACATAATAAGTTTACGAAATGGACGGTACACCGATAACCTCAAGTGTAAGAAGAGGGAAAGAGTAATGATAGGCATGCTCAGAGACATGAATCAAACTCAACTAATCATATTAATCTCAAATACAGAAACTAACAGTCTAGCAATAACTAATTTCATACTTAACCGTAACAGGGAAAAATTATGTAAGTAAATAGCAATATTCTACCTACAGTCCCCCGGCCGCCCAAACAACCGAGAAACACAAACAAGTGAAAAAAAACCCTCCGGCATCCCATACTACCGGAGCGTACAATCAACAAACAACAAACAAGGGTGGAGCCTCAAACAATGAATGATATGATGCATGAAGGTCTCAAGTGAAACGGTATCTCTGTATGTACCTCCTCCGGTGCCGATCCAGCCCAGCAGGTAGGTTCCATGGAAGGACACTGCCCGTATACCTCTACTCCGTCGTATACCCTTCCTCCGGCACACGCAGCCTAAAGCCCCAGGCCCAGATGGCAAGGTCCATGGAAGTCCCAGACCCCATACTAAAACTCAGTATCAAAACATGTCATTCGGAAGCATGTCCAGGATCAAGATAGAGACCCAGTCTCGAATATGCATGTCCAGACCCTGTCCAGGACTAAAGTAGTAGGAAAATATCTCAAAAACCCCTCCAAGGGTGCCCGGGCATAACCGGGTCTAAACAGTAGAAAGTCATCTCAGGTGCTCGGTCCAACCGAGGCTAAAAATCATCTCAAGTAACAAGAAAAGTAAACTAGCACCCCGACCCTGTCGAGTCTAGCGTTAATCGTAAAACTGGTGATTTAAAACACAATTTTACTTCCTTTTTTCCAGGAATATTCACAAGTTAAATCAAACCATTTCCAAATTATTTCCATAAAATAACGGGCCCCCCGGGCCATGCAAGGTTTAGAAAATAGTGCCAGTAGGCCCGAAGCCAAAACCATAGTAAAACATGGATAAAACCTCTTTATATGCATGGAAATGGTATGATCACACATAATAGCTTCCCAGCAGCTCACAATCAACCTAACGACCCTGCACAGGCCCACAGCTACTCAGCAAGCATAACCAGCCTAGAAGGATAATTCTATGCCCAGGACTCGCGGACATTCCCAAAAGCCCACCTTCTATGTTCCAGAGTCAACAAGGCCTCATAGGACCACAAGGGTAAATAAAATATATCGGCAAGTACTACAAGCAACTGAGGAACAAAAGTAGGCGGACAT